>JAODUE010026334.1:0-22530 GCA_027564755.1 Amblyopsis hoosieri
ACACGGTTCTCTACCCCACATCACCACCACATCTCATAGAATCAGTTCTCTACCCCTCCTCCCCTAGACCTCTCATAGACTCACACTGTTCTCTACCCCTCCTCCCCTACACACCTCATAGGCTCACACAGTTCTCTACCCCTCCCCTACACCTCTCATAGGCTCACACTCTTCTCTGCCCCTCCCTACACCTCTCATAGGCTCACACTCTTCTCTGCCCCTCCCCTACACCTCTCATAGACACACTGTTCTCTACCCCTCCCCTACAGACGCTCACACAGCTGCATTTCCAACATCAGAGTGCTGGAAGGGTAATATACCTGTATAATATACCACGTATCATATGGACATAATATAAATTATACAGAGACATTAAACATTTAGTTGTTATGAGCTTTATTTTAGGGCAAAATTACAAGCATACTTTCTCTACATAAATTATGAATATGCATATGAATGTGAATACATGAATGTGTAAGCGTCGAGGGTGATGGAATCACAATGTGCTTGATACAGGTTGGTAGAAATGCCAATGGGGTTTCTTCATTTTTGTAAAAAGGAATGTGCTGATTGGCTCAGAACAGAACCCGTTAATTGTGCACAATGAAAATGCAACCTACAATGATTGTGACCTCACAACCTCTATGTAGAAAACACGACAGAGAAAGTGAGAGTTCATCAGCAGGACAACACATTGGGGGGGGGTAGTTTAATCAAAACATACAAATAAGTCCATACTAAAGTTGAGATAAATTGGAATACAATTCTTAATTCTGTTTAGGGTGTAAATGCATAGAATGTGCCCAGCTGTGAAAGGGTTTAATTGCAGCCATTTTATAGGAGTAAACTATTCCAGTTTTATATCTAATAGCACTCAAAACATAACGAGAAGTGTCTCATGTCCTCAGCTCTGTACATTGTGTAACCACGACTACCCATTTACCCACGGAGCTAGCTTGTCATCACTTCACAATGAACATCCATTTCAAAACACATTGTAAAACAGCAAGCAACGCATTGGTTTCACACTAATGCTCTATTCTACAGTAGTATGTTATTTTTGGTCCAGGAATTTCTTTTCTAAGTTGACTTATCACTGAGTTATATTGAGAATGGATTACAGTATGCAGTGTATGAGGCTGGGAGAACGGATCATTTTTACTGACGTGCAACTTAAAAAAAGAAAAAAGGTTTAATTAACTTCTGGGCAGTATGGGCGGTCAATTCCCAGCCAAAAGGTCTTGGGTTAAATCTCCCACACGCCTGTTGTTCCTTGAGCAAGATGCCTAACCACTTCATTCCTCCTCCTTTATATTTGTTTTGGATACAAGCATCTGCTAAATTACCTTCATTAATTGGTCTAAAATCTGGACATGCCTTGGAACGACCTTCCTCAGTGGTACAGTGGCTGTGTTAGCCAATCAAAGGTTGGGGGGAACCGCAACAAACCACCGCCATCTCCCAGCTTCTACTTGAAAAGGGAACAAATCGCAGCGGTTTTAATTAGACAGATGTCTCCGCACCAGGCTGGAGGGAGGGGCGAGACGTGGATCTGCAAGGAGCCTCTCTCGCCTCAACACAGGGGCAAGAGAAGAGGTATAATCTGGAGTCACACCCCGGGGAATGATTGCACCGATTCCTCTTATGGAATAGGGGTGTGGGGAAGGGGGGGGGTGTCAAGGCACAGGGAAAAGTAGGGAAGGGGAAAAGTTACAGCCCGGTATTGTCTGGTCTCCCAGTATCTCCCTGCCCGCCTGGCTGGCGTGTTGTGCCTCCCTGTTTTAGTAGCTATAGTTGTATATCTATCAGTTATTATAGTTATTACTATGTCAGCAATGATTCATGATCCTGATACTGGGCAAAGTGCCTTCTCATTGGATGGGGTCTCTAATGCAGTGGCCAATAGGAACGCAATAATTTTAATTTGGGTCCAAACTGCCCAAAAACCACACGGTCTGTTCCGGGTGGCTGCCATCTTGGCGCTGGCAGTTCGGTCGGTAGCCAATGAGGGACCTTCCACAACTACATTAGAAAAGAGACGAAGCCAGACTTGTTGGCCGGCGGCGTTGCCAAGGGAGACTGACAACAAGGCCAGACATGTTCATCAACGCTGAAGCGTTTTCCATATCTGTCTCAATTTATTTTCTCGATGGTCTAGAGAAGACCTGAACATTCAACGAGATCGACTCTGCAACCAACTAAGAGGTAAGGGGTACGTTTGTTTATATCTACTTCATTTCATTTTATATTTATTTATATAAATTCCTGCGGAGTGAAGCTCAAAGCCAAATCAGAGGGAGAGCTCCCTCTCCGCACAGATCAATGCTGGCCTGAAGACGCTGTTTTCCTCTTTTTGCCAGGGGGATTGGATGACTTGGTCACCTGGTCTGGTTTCACGTTCAGTGAAGTCATCACCACGGAAACGAAACATCTGCAACAGAATTCAGTGCAACAGCACCTATGAGAAAAGAGGTACCACCACCGCCTCCTCCCCCTCCCCCCACCCCCCCCCCCCCCCACCCCCCTTTCCCCCACCCCCCTTCCCTAAGACTCCCCGACCCACACCACCACGTTGCCCCTAGCAACGTCGGTGATCTCGCAGTTGAGCTTGTTCAGCCGTCCGTCCAGCACGAAGAGGGAATCCCGGGAGGGCGTGGCGAGGTACTGTCCGAACAGCCCGCCCCCCACCACCACGCGGTTCCTGGAGCTCCAGGGCCACTCCCCTGGCCCCAGCGCCTCCTTCAGGCTCTTGATCAGCTTCACCGTGCCGGTGCCGGGCTCCACGAAGAGGGCGTCGGTCTGGCGACCGGACACAGCAAGCACGTTGTACCGGTCGGCCTGCGAGAAGGAGCGCTGGAAGGCCAGGTCGCACAAATGCAGGTTGGTGTGCACGTCGAAGGGCGCGTCCACCTTGCCGGTGCGCTCCGACACCACCTGCACCTGCAGCAGGCCGTCCCGGTCGTCCACGGTGACCAGGCGGCGGCCATCCGGCGACACGTGCGGCGTTCCAGTGACGCCGCGGTTGCGGCCGGTGACGGCCCCGGTGACTGCGTCCACCACCAGCTGCGGCTGGGCGGTGCCCGTGGAGTCGGCCCGGCAGCCGACAATGTAGTGGCCACCCAGGGGCGCGTAGGCCACCGTCTGTGGCGCACAGCCGTGGCCGCGCAAGCTAACATTCCTCACGTACGATGCCGTTTCCAGGTCAATCTTGTGGAGCGCCGGCTCGTTCCGGTGGAGGATGATGCCGAATCTGTGGAGCGGGGCAGCACAGCATACTGTAAGCACACCTTGTATGACAAAAAAAACTGTTTGAATGGTTAAAAAGGAATGGCAAACTGTCTGCATTCATATAGCGCTTGTCTAACTGCCACTCAAAGCCCTGTATAGCCTCACATTCACCCGTTCACACACCGATAGTGTTACGCCGGGATTCCACTGGGCGTGTGCGCGCGCTGCGTTCAGGCTCCGACGCGGGTTTGTTCCGTCCTCTCGAGGCGCCAACTTCCAGCATTTCAGAAGCGGAGCACGGCGAGGCGGTTATATTGGCGAGATCAACAAAACTACTTTGACTGTCCGACATGGACTTACGTTACTCACCTCCACTCATAGAACTATTGCAATTATATTCCACACTTTGTCCTTTTTGGAGTTGTCCATAGAAAAAGGACTGGTGGTGTCATATAACGTGTGTTTTTCAAGTTATAAAATGAACCTCTTGTCATCCCAGATGTAAAATCCTTCTCACTTCTGGCATCCTGCCACCAATGTAGTCATCTATTGTATTTTGTATTTGAGCAGCGCGGGTTGCACGCGGCATGCGGCAAAAATAGACGCCTATCTTCAGCAAAGCAGAGCGGAGAGCTGCTTCTGGGACGCTTTCAATCCAACACGCCCCCAGGTCGCGTGTGAGTTGTCAGCTATCAGCTCTAGAGACCGCACAGGTACACGCTTTGTGCAATTGTGACTTCCACTCCCTTGAGTTGAATGCTCTGTTTTAGACCGTATTACATTCGTATTTTAAGCAAAACATCATCATAAAAGTGGATAAGTTGGATGACTCTCACAGTGTAAGTTAAATGGGCTGCATTTATATAGTGCTTTTTCTAACCTTTTGGCCACTCAAAGCGCTTTACAGTATTTTGCCTGACATTCATCCATACATACACTGATGGTGATTGCTGCCATGCAAGGTGCGACCAACCACCGGGAGCAGTTAGGGATTAGGCATCTTGTTCAAGGATGCTTACAGGTAGGTCAACACCAAGGTTCGAACCCACGACCGTTCGGCTGGGAGCCCAACACCCAGACCACTAGACCATCCTGCCCCCTATAGACCATCCTGCCCCCTAGATAAGTTCCTGGATGACAAGCCACCAATAAGCATGAATAGTGATAGTACCAAACCCACCCAGATTCATTGTTTTCATCGTCTAATTGGACCCTGATTTAGATTCAGTAAGAGAAAACGTTCAATGTTCTAAGACCAGAGGCTGGGGAATCATTCAACCAGTTGAGTGACCATTCCTTTCTGATGCCAAGCAAACAATCGCAGCAAGGCAGCATCAAACCATTTAAACAGCCCGTTCCCCTGTAATAGAATAATAACATATTTGTACGTGGCTATGAATCAGTGAAAATACCGTCTAAAGACTGTGATAATGACAAATTGTATTTCAGCAGCAGAGCTTGGGAGAGGAGAATATGCTAAGGCAGGCGCACCTCAATTAAATGTGAATACTAGCTGATCGATGCCGACAGACACTTCAATCTCGCTCATCATTCATTTTCTTTTATGCCATTTAAACACCAAGCCTCATGTAGGCAGATAATGGCTGCTTGAAAGCCACACAGCACATTGCCCGTCCTGAAAAATGAATCATTGATTGAACTATAGATTGCGTGCATGACAGGAGACCGTGCTCATAAAAACAGCCTTGGGCTGTTTGGGCTCTACAACAATACACGTCCAATGAAGTCATTTACAATTGCATTGAGTGACATGTATTATCATTTTGCATAAAGTGGGAAATTACTAAGCAGTATTGTACCCAATGATTGATACCTTCACCAATAAGTGAATAAAGAAACCTATTACTTTTTTAGAAAAATATAACAATAGCATATTACATTCAATATTATTTTAAAGCATCTTATTTTACTGTTATATTTATAAACGTGTGTGTGTTTGATATGGGTGATGTTTTATTGCGCTAACAATAAAATCTCTCTCAGCAGGAGAATAAACCCAACTGTGACGTATCGACTGAATGTCCCAACAAGCTAAAGCAATGCAGCATTCATCGCACAACCAAAGATTTTTTTCACAACTTCAATATTAGGCTTGCCATATAGAACATAAACATGGCTGCTGTTGCCAATTACTGAACATCTGGAAGGGTCTCAGCCCAGATGTTTGGGGTTTCCACTCACGGTGAAGGCATTAAACATAATTTTTCTGCAGTTCTGCAGAGCTAAATCTACTTCCGATTCTGTCATTGTGTCTCTAAATCAATACTCCCAACAGAAATGGAAACTCTATAGAAGTAAACCCCAAAGAAAGCAGACCTGCAGTGTAATTTAAGCACCAAAGGGGAACACTACACAAAACGTTATCTCACCTGTCGTGATAAAGTGACAAAACATAAATAACTAGCCCATTCATTCATTCAAGGCATCTGTGTGCAATGGTTAGAAATAGGTGGAAACAGCGACTATAAAAGCTGTAGAAATAAAGGATGCTATTTTGCAGACTTGCAGAGTTAACCGGAACTCAGTGTTTTAAATGAAATTTCACCCTTGTGCATTGCATGCTTTGCGGGGAAATGGGAAAATACCCAGTCAACCAACTGCAGAGTGTTTGTTATTAATATATACGCTGCTCACTAATATCTACAACACAGCCAGTATGACACACTAGCAGTCACACACAAAGTCAAGTACACTGAAGGTTTTGCTGTGAAGAAGCATACCGTTATTATTTTTCATAAAGCCATGATCCATTATTCCTGCATTGCAACGCATAAAAGTATGATGTCTATGGTAATATATGTAATACCAAAATTACAAAGTTTTGGATGCTGAGCTTTTGCAGAATAGTTTTCTAGTGAAATGTGGTCCTTTGCAGCCTTTTGAGACTGTAATGTGATCTAATAGGGCCAACGCCCATTGAAGGCATCGACGCCCGTCAAGAGACGCCAGAGTTTCAGAACTAGTTCGTTTTAACGGGACAACGCCCACTGGCAGCCTCTGACACGCGTCGACACCAAGGTTTAGAACGCGGTTCTATTTCTTGGGCGTCAAGCCATAAACATGCACTGAATATCTGCAGGCTTACTCCTTCGTCAATTTGTCTTTGCCTTTTGAACGTTGCATTCCTTGACACTGGGCTATATACTGTAAATATCCTGGACTTGACTTGACAACCAGTAGAATTGCAATATATTCTGTCATAAATGTAATTACTTTTTAATCCTTTAACATGGGTGATCTGTAAATCATGTTATGTTGTTTTTTTAATGTATAAATGTATATATATATAAGATATTATTAGTAGAAATATGATAATATATTGGCTAGTCTTTGCACTACATTTGTCATTAAATAACAAATCGTAATCATATTTGGCTGTAGTAGTTGTGTGTTGTTGTGTCTGGCTTAGCAGTTACTGTTGCCATCATTTGGAGCGCAACATGCAGTAACATTTAGCGGGGCATTTACAGAGCCCTGCAGGCATGTGCTTTGCTGTCAAGAACACACAGTGCTAATACTGTTTTGTAAACGGCATGCAAACACAATGCAGCGGTGCAGTAGAAGCAATTAATTAACTACATAACATAAACAGATGACACCATAATGCATCTACTGTCTGAAGAGGAAACACGCTTGAAGGCTTCACATGATATTGTGATCATATTGTGATCATGTTGTGACTTGGTAATTCCTACACCGAGGTCAGTGGGTACAAGGGAAAATAACCATCCATAAAAGACATGTACTGATAACTAAACTGCTACTGGAATATGCACTCCTCCACCAGATTTGCGCTACAGGCGTGGTGCTTTCTTTCATCTGATTCCTTTAACCAATTTTTATTAACGTATGTAATTTCAGTATCATGTCATGTATCTTTATGGTATTCCTTTATGCACCTGTTCTAATTCACACAAAGTCACACACATAAAGGCAGGGTCATTATCAAGAACGCTTGCTAACTTTGAGCTCAACTCAAAACAAACTCCTTCAGATGCTCCGCCCCCACACATTGAAATGCATTGCGAAGTCAAGCGGCCTTGTTGTTGTGTGCGGGCATGCACCACTTTGTTTGTCTTCCTATTTACGGAGCCAGGGATGTGTAGAAGTACTGGATTATTTTTAATACAGTACTTTTTTATTGGTAAAATAGTGGAAAGGGAGGAAATATTGGGTTGATTTGACCAGAAAGTGCATTTTCTTACAATTATCTTACAATAGTTGACTACCTTTAAACCAGACATTCTACCTCTCAGATTACCATTTCAAGTCCTAGATCAGAACAGGCAACAGTGACTTCTTCAATCCCAGACATGACAAATGCTGCAATTAACTGTCCATGTTTGCCTGAGCTCTTCTTGGCAGGGTTTGCCTCCATGGACCCCATTACGGCTTTGCCAGGAGACACCACCCACCTCTCAGCTCCTCCAAACCCGTGCTTCCTCTGTCGGAGACCCTTAAATGCTCCAGACCTCCTTCTCGTGCACTTGGCGTCCCCCTACGCCTGCAGCTGAACCCTTGGTGAGATGCCAGATGTCTCCATCCAGGTTAAAGTGGGCGTTACATGACATCCAAGGCTCGTGACCACGGAGGCTAGATCGAATTTTTCGCGTATGACCGCTGGTTGCTGCTTGCGAGTCGGACTGGGCAAATGTCCAGCGACCCTGGTGTTTGTGTCAGAGGCTACTGTAGGGGATGGGTACTGCTGCTGAGCAGAGAGATTCTCTGGATCTAAAATGTGACCTAACCCGTAAGTCAAATGTGTTTAACACACTTTAGGCACATGAAGCAAGAATGAAGTGGTACGGTTATTCAGTGATGGGATCTAATAGTTTATCCCGATCACATAATCCCTTGGTGACCTCAGTAAGAGACTTTTACACTTTAGGAAGTAAGACTGGAAGAAATAAGGTGATGCTAATTGAGCAATAAAGACTGTGGAGAGTCCCCAGATGTCTTCAGATCAACAAAGGACCCAGTGGGTAGAGAAGACGGAACCTTCTGTAAAAAAAAAGTAGTGTGAAATTTAAACTCACTGTTCTGTGGATTTGATGTTCCTCGTCAGATCTTATACTTCAGATAGAATTCCTCTGTTAGGAGGTTTAATAGAAAACCTGTTTGAGGAACAAGCAGAGTGGGTTTAGGGAAACAGCCCTCTCAGAGCCAGGACTGAATTTAGAACCAAGGCTTTCAGAATTTCAGAACCAACCGGATTTGTTCAAGACAGCGATGCAACAAATGGAACTGACGGCGTTTGGGAGCGAAACCCTGCATTACAAAGAGGACGGAACTAGTAATCCAAAGGAATGAAACACACTGACTGCAGTATTATGTGCATCTAACTCAACAGAAAGAGTATACTGGAATTTGAACTTTAATTTACAATTATAACCCATTTTAAAATGTGTACAGTTCAATTTATTTGTTTTCATTTTAGAAATGGCACATAAGCATTGTTAGATGAATGTGTGCACCTATTGTAAAATACTAGCTACAATACTGTAACAACCAATCAAGATCAGTATTGTGGACCTTTAAGACTCAACAGCACTATATGGAGGTTTCTATTTACAACTGCAAAATATTATAACATTCTGCTAGTAAGACTAAGTAATTTTGTAGATAAATGATTTAATGTTAGTGTTAATCAAGTCATCAAGGTGCAATTACTAGATATATATAATGGCACAAATACTGTACCTGAATGGTTGATTTCAGCATTTGACCAGGTTAGAACAGGATCAATAATTTCTATTGCTTTACATGAGCTCCATTTGCTCCCATCAACAAATACTGTAGTATATTCTCTAATCTGATCAAGTTTTTAATAAGCACCCTCCTGTAGTATCAAGCTAACCATTTTAAAGAGAGACTGAGATAATAGGGAAGAATAATGTCTACGTTGCAATAACATATAACATAGTACATAAGCAGGTTTAGCATCATTTAATCTAAGTTTATTTATTCACTCAAATGTTTGTTTCGCAGAGCCAGCCTTTACTTGCACAAAGTCTGGGACACAGCTCTGGCTAACTGTGCCAAGACCCGCCTACTGGACAGGAGAGGTATTTTGATTGACATGCAGGATGACCTATGTAACTCCATGACCTCTATGACCAAGTCAGATGTTAAACTTATACAGAGACGGTCTCCTAGGTAACGTAGTGCTGTTGGCCGAAGAGGATAAAACTACTCAAATCAAATGTCAATGCAAAACACATCAACCTGCATCACCGGAGATTCATAAAACTTTTTGCATGAATTATGTTTTATTATGACAGCTTTTCTATTATGCATTGTCTTTCAGAATTCAGTTCACTGCCTGGCGATTTGCAACGTAGATGCCATAACCTCATACTGGATGGGTAGTCTGCAGTTGATATGGTGATGTGTTTAGTTACTGTATTTGTATTGTCAGGTGGTGTTGGGGATGTCCCACCAAACAGTGCTGTGTGAGCTGCATGAAGCCAAATGAATGATGAAAAACACCTGTGTGGAAAGTGTGGTTTTAGTCATGTCTGGGGTGTTTGGCTGTGACAAACCCTGACGGTGGCTTTTATATCTGCTGCCATGGAATAGAATAATAAAATAATAAATATAACAGAAGTACTGTACACACAAACACAAACTTTCAGATCCAGGAGGTACAGAATTTCTTTGGCTTATTCTGGTGAGCTGTCATGGTGCATTTTCACCACAGTACCTGGCCCACCTCTGCACACAAACAGACCCCAAAGAGGCTGGTGCCCATTTCAGCCATGCGCTGATGGATTTCAGAATTTCATATCGCAGTTTTAGTATTTCTATTGATTTTTCCAGAACAGAATAGGGCGTCCAAATGACAGTTATTACCTAACAGAGTCACTGGGCTTCTAGTTAACACCACAGGTTGCTACCTTGTGGTCATTTACCAGCCTGAAATGGGCTTGGATGCCCTCATCAGACGTAGGGTCCTATTTTAACAATCTAAGCACACGGTCTAAAGCTCAAGGCGCAAATTGGATTTAGGGCGTGTCCAAATCCACGTTATTTTAACGGCAGATAAACGGCAAGTGCGCTGGGCGCATGTTTAAAAGGGTTGGACTTACTCTCTTCATTACTCATGGGTGTGTTTTGGATGGTCTAGTGGTTTGGGTGTTGGGCTCCCAGCTGGAAGGTTGTGGGTTCAAACCCCGGTGCTGCTCCTGGTGGTTGGTCGCACCTTGCGTGTGTGAATGGGTGAGTGTGAGGCAATTCTGTGAAGTGCTTTGAGTGGCCGTAAGGTTAGAAAAGCGCTATATAAATGCAGTCCATTCTACCATTTTTTTTTTTTTAACTTTCCGCTGCCTCAAAATAACAATGCGCCAGCAATGCTATAGCCCACACCTCACGTTTAGACCAACACACAACACCAACCGGCTCTCAAATGGGCTCAAGTGCAAATGAAAATGACAACTGCGTAGGTCTGAAACAGTGTTTAACCCTACATGTCACCCCTTTCAGTCACAGCAGCCCCGTGATCACCTTCGCTTTTGTTTACATTCTTGATTTTTCCGGATTGGATTCACATGAATTATATTTTCACTCACGCACACATAAGCACACACACACACATACACACACACCCACACACACACACACACACACATACACACACACACCCACACACACATAAGCACACACACACACCCACACACACTCACTCACCTGACGTGGCTGTCGATGAGGCTGGAGGAAGGAATAAAGAAGTCGTCCACCCGATCGAACCGCCTGCCCACAGGTTGGGTGTGTACTGTGTGGTGGGTGACCCACCCGCTGGCCTGATGTATTACCTGGAACAGAGCAGGGGGCGGGGTTACACGTGGGTTACCGGGGGTTACAGGCCGCCGTACACTGGTTCCCCAAATAGGGTGCATGCAATGTGTTTAGCTAGCGTCATGCTAAGTATTGCTAGCACATCAAGACACAACCACAATAGGATCAACTCTAATACACGCTTTGCTTGCATTTAGAGTAGCAGCTACAGTATATTGAGGACTGAGTGGCATGTAAAAAGGTAATGTATGTTGTGGAATGCAGCTATGTTAGTCCTGCTAACATAGCGCTGACATGCTGCTGTCATTATGCTAACAGAATGCTGTTAGCTCAGCGTGACCGGTGTGTGACCTATTTGGCTATTGACTCTGGCACTAATTGTAAGTCGATTTGGATAAAACTGTCTGCTAAGTGCTTTAAATGTAAATGTACAGCAGCATACATTCATTGTATAATCGTTTCATTCACCTTTGTCCTGTGACTCGTTCGTCAGTGATATCTAAGTAGCGTGTATATATATTTGTGTAATTCTGCAAACTATGACCTGATGTTGCATTTTTTTACACTTACAGGTAGGATGTGCATTGATCCATTTATACATTAGATTGATCAGAAATATTGGACATGGCAGTCTGGTACACAGAATCTAATTACATAGACACAGTGCTGTCGTCATGGCAACAGGAGATTAGGCATAACCTTACAGTAAAGACTGTACTAAGGTGTATATATGATGATCTGAATATTTGGTCTATGTCTAAGTGTTTACTTATGTTTTCCATAGCTAGTTTCGGTATGTTGTATGTTGTATAGGATGTACAAACATTTTCTGGCATTTTATGGTGCAGGATATAGCATTCAAACACATATACATACACTACACATATTATAATATTGTATGAAATATGAAAGGGGCTATAAACATGCAAAACAAATATGTATAATTGGACAATTACTTAAACCATGGTAGCTTGGTGAGTTTCTGTTTTATTCATGTCTTATATATATATAAATATTCATGATTTAAATAACTAACCCAAAGAAAGATAGCAGGGAAAAATGGGAGAATATTGTAGGCATTTGTAACCGTATTAGATATACAGGCAGGTTCTGAAAAGTGTTTTGTTGAGGTAAGGATAGTCATGACGTTTATATTTATGACTATTTTCCTAGGTTGTTGTCAGTCAGTGGATGTTTTTAACATGAATCAACTTTCACTAGCTATGACATGTGTCACATCTGTCAGATTGCCCTGGGCAGCGAGGAGATATGCAGAGAAACAAATAAAACCCTTAAAGATGCGTGACAAAAACACCCGTGAGGTATTTGTGAAAACTGACAGCATCATTAGTTAACCGAAAAGGTTAACTAATGTTACGACCTGGCTCCTGGGCCGTAAACCAAACAAACCAAACACATGCCTAACAAACATAATAACCCAGAATGAGGTGTGATAGTCTGTAGGTGTAAGTACTGAATATATGTGGTGCGTGTTGCATGCTAACCAACCAACAAACAGAATGTGTGGTGCCAGGAGAGTCACCCTGACAGTGTGCTGGAACACACCTATATAAGTGACAGGCACAGGTGCCCTTAATCAGCTTAATTAGGCTCTTTACAGCCAATAATGACCAGAGGCCTGCTGAACCAAGGCAGGGCCGTGACATAGGGATAAACATAAAAATATATGTATATTCCCTTTATTGTGTGTAAAAGCATTTAAAAACAGGGGATTTCTATAATGTGTGCCAAAAAAAAAAGTTACCTGGATCTTCAAAATAAGAGTTACCTGGATCGTCAAAATAAAAGTTACCTGGAGAGTGGGGAAGTTCTTCTCCATGTCTCCCCAGCTCAGCAGCCACACCTGGTCATGTGACTTGTCATAGTGGAGCTTCACAGGATACGGATCAGTGGGCACCGTCTGCAGGGGGCACAGCCAAGCCCCAGCGGGCGTTTTACAAAATGGCCGACAGAATAGCCAAGCCCCAGCGGGCGTTTTACAAAAGCGGGAGTTTTAAAAAATGCCTGACATAATAAAATATGTGCTTTTATAAAAAATCTGTTTCCCCCCCCCCCCCCCCTCCCCCTTCTGATGTGCAACTGCAATGCCTTTTCCATCACTAATGGAAACGCGTCGGGCTGACGGCAGGGAGAGGCCTTCTCCTAACAAGGCCGGGGGCCGAGAATGTTTTCTTATGTATGAGGCGACCCGCATTTCAAATCAAGCGGTGCGGCGAAGACAATTGCTTTACTACACTGTAGTAATTGCTTCCAATCTGCGGCCGTCCCTTGACACCGAGCTGCGGCGCCACGAGTCAGAGTGGCAGCTCAGCCGCCTCGTGCGGAAGCAAAGTAGCTCTCGTCCACCTGTCCGTCCACCTGAGCAGACTGACATGGTGTCTGGCGGGAAGGTAAAGCATCTCTCGCAGTAGCCTTACATCTGGTGCAGCGCAGGGCCAAGACACACACACACACACACACACACACACACACACACAAAAGCAATCATCTATTTTGAAGAGAATTGTTGCGACCCCGTGTTCAGCCCCTCCGTATCCCCGGAAGACAGACAATGCTGCGTCCCGTAATTCTGTGTTTGCTTTGCAATGAAACCCTAATGGTGTTGTTTACCTGGGTAAAATACATAGTATTACTGTGTGAGAGGGAAGAGATCCTGAGAGAGATATTGTAGGGGGCGATGAGAATATCTTTTCAATCCTAAATTAATCCTGCAGCATGGAGTCACTGGAGAAAACAGGTGTTGGGCTTGTCGTTCTTCACTGTAAAGAACAACTTGTCGTTGCCTGATGCGGATTAGCCAATGCATTGCCCTGACTCAGCGATAGTGCTGGCTCTGAGAGAAACGAGCACAGGAGTTGTGTTTTGGGGGACTCATCCGTCCCACAAATGGACTGTTAGGCTTGGGAACTAGTTTTCCTTGAAGAACAAAAACCAGCCAACCATACAGTAACAACAGGGTTCCTACTCTAAGTCAAATGTCATATTCCCTGTGACTTCTCCCTGAAATGTCCATGACCTATAGTAAAAATAAGAACAGGCCACTAGATCAACAATGAATGCCATAAAAGAACTACGCTCGTAAACATTCAGACTAGTGGTATTGGGTTTGTAGGAGGTGGGAGTCCTCCTTATGGGGGGGGGGGGGGCAGGGAATCCTCCCCCAGGACATTTTTCTGCGTCAAACACTTCATTTTACTGCATTCTGGTCAATTTTAAAGCACTTATTTGTGCCTTTTCTCCATCATTTTATGGCGTAATAAAGGAAAACACAAAATCTAGGCAGCAGGTTAAGATATATAATGCAGAGAATTTGAATGCCTGAGAGCCTTCTCAGGCATTACGTATTGGTTTCAAACCCTCCTATACATCAAGTTTCATACTTAATATTATTCCTGCTGAGAGTAACATGGCTTACCTATTTAGGTAAACCATTTAGGTCCCATTTAGGTCTTCTGTTGGTTGAAATAACTACTTTAAATGTGCATGTGGCTCTCATTCACGTCACTTATTTATGTTAGCGTGCGCATTAGCGTTTGATTTGTTGAGACAACTCAAAACCTAACGCCAAGTCCAGTATACTTATGATGAATGGCAACAAAAATGTAAACATGCTGCAAATAAAAAGTCACTGATATTCCATGATTTGACCCAAATCCCCTGACTTTCCATGTCTGCATTTCTTTTATTAATTCCGTGATATTCCGCTCCACGACCAGTGGGAGCCCATGTGAGCATCACCTCATTCATCATCGATGATCTCTCGCTGCCCACCTGAGACAGCAGCAACACGAAGCCACGAGAAACCCAGGTTCTCCTCCCCTCCCCTCACCTCACCTCCCCTCCCCTCACCTCTCCTCACCTCTCCTCCCCTCCTCTCACCTCCCCTCACCTCCTCTCACCTCACCTGGAGTTGATGCAACACTCTCTTTATATGGCTCTGGCTCCTGCTAACGTAGCGTCTCCGAGATAGCGTAGCATCTCCGAGCTAAGCCTCCCGGAGCATTGGTAATGAGCGCGTGCGTGAACGTTTCCGGAGCAACGGTGCACCTAGCAACGGCACCCCCTGGAGGCATGGTGAAGTGTCAACAGCCATCGCCGAGCCACAAGGCCTCCATGGGGGGGGTGGGTTTAACCTTGCACTCCTGGGATCCCCCCACACCGACC
This sequence comes from Amblyopsis hoosieri, assembly GCA_027564755.1. NCBI lineage: Eukaryota > Metazoa > Chordata > Actinopteri > Percopsiformes > Amblyopsidae > Amblyopsis > Amblyopsis hoosieri. The sequence goes on from JAODUE010026334.1 coordinate 15,229, forward strand.
CTTAGTATGTTTATTATGTGTGTGTGTGTGTGTGTGTGTGTGTGTGCATGCTGTTTACCGCCCATGCCTTGAAAGAGTAAACTCCCTCCGGAGCGTAAACAAACAGTGTTGGTGCACCACAGGACAAGGCCTCCTTAGAGTGACCTTTACAACAAGCTCTCTCCTCTGCCAGCATCAGCGAGGGAGTTATTTAAGGCCGGGAGCTGCGGCCCTGCATTTAGTCCTCACAGCACCACCGGCACACACACACACACACACACGCACACACGCACACACACACACACACACACGATCTCCAGAAACGTCTGAAGGAAATGAACTCAAGGTCGATAACGTACTGTATAGACTGACTGTATATTGATGTTCCCCGCCGCCGAGATGTAAGAATTCTAACAAGACGTTTGTAAATCTTACCATAAAAAAAAAAGTCTGTCGGTTAACATCTCGGGCTGCCATGCTTCTGCGTGCAGAATGTTAAGTCCAGGGGTTGCTGGTGTGTGTGTGGGTTATGTGAGCAGGAACGTGATTAGGTAAGAGGGCTTTCACTAATCCTGAAGTCAGGACACGCAGAATAGAGCAGGCTTGATATGACATCATCTGCTATGCACTAATGCTAATGAGTGTGACGAATTATGTGCTGGGGACCCCCAGGGTAATTCCTATTATCTCGGGGACCACCAGGGTAATTCCTATTATCTCAGGGACCCCCTGTTTGAACACATAGAGAGATAGTGATTTGTATCTTACCAAATTCCAAATTTGCTAGTTATAATGACTATTAGAAAATCTGTAAAACTAAAACTTTCAAAATAACAATTTTATAATCTTATATTTGCTTTGTTAGAACTGACTTTACTCAAAATATGTTACCTATGAATCCTTATATATATATATACAGTATATATACACAGTATATATATATATATATATACACACTACTATGAATCCTTTATATATATATAAACATATACAGCAATAACCAAACACAATGCGTTGTGGAACAAATGTTTCAACATGTACGAACCCAATTATCTCAGATTATTGTATTTCAGGACAAAGGACACTTATTAAACAAAACTTAATCCTGAACAGACAAGGACATGTTCACAAAAAGAACGTGTCCTTCATCAAAAGCAATAGGAAATATCCACAGTGACTGATTATTTCCTTACTAAGAGACATTAAAACATGGAGAGGAAGATAAGAAGGGGGGGTGCGTGCGCTCGCTCCACTACCTGCACGGCCTTCTGGGAACGCACGTCCACGACGAGCAGCCGGCCCAGGGTGGGCTGTGAGGCGTAGATGAAGCGGTCCTTCACGTTCACCGCCGACGCCCAAACACACCTTTGGACAGCCTCGCCCCCCTCGCTAGGACACACCTCCTCCTGGCACACACACACACACACACACACACACACACAGAGTATATTACAAACACACACACACACACAGAGTACATTACAAACACACGCATAGTATATTACAAACACACACACACACACAGAGTATATTACAAACACACACACACACACAGAGTACATTACAAACACACACACAGTATATTACAAACACACACACACACACACACGCATAGTATATTACAAACACACACACACACAGAGTACATTACAAACACACACACAGTATATTACAAACACACACACACACACACACAGTATATATTACAAACACACACACACACACACACACACAAACATCTACCTCCCAGCTGGAATGTGAATGGAGGAAGACCACGCCTGCATGTCTAGTGAGAGAGTGTGTGTGTGTGCATGCTTGTGTGTGTGGGCATGTGTGTGTGTGCGTGTGCATGCTTGTGTGTGTATGCTTGCGTGCGTGGGCATGTGTGTGTGTGTGCGTGTGCATGCTTGTGTGTGTATGCTTGTGTGCGTGGGCATGTGTGTGTGTGTGTGTGTGTGTGTGCATGCTTGTGTGTGTATGCTTGTGTGTGTGGGCATGTGTGTGTGTGTGTGTGTGTGTGTGCATGCTTGTGTGTGTGGGCATGTGTGTGTGTGTGTGCATGCCTGTGTGTGTATGCTTGTGTGTGCGGGTTGGTGCAAGAGTTTGCACATCTTTGTTTATGTAAATGTTGCATGGATTATGTCTTGTAGGATCTGCATGAGTCATTGTTTCCATTGTCTGCGATGTCATTTGACTAATGTGATGTATTTGTTGTACTGGCATTGTTGATTTGAGCTTTTTGTCCACGAAAGCAGATTGCAACGACTTAGGTCATGTGGTCATCGGTAAACCGATGACGATGTTGATGATGATGGTGTGTGTGTGCTTTCCATGAGCTTGCGTGTGCATGCATGTGTGTGTGTGTGTCTGTGTGTGTGTGTGTGTGTTAACTGACTACCTCATTTGCTAAAAATAACCCTCAAGAGAAACATTTTCTACTAATGCTGTTTAAAGAGGTTCGTTGAGTATTACTAGGATACTGATATATGACCGTTAAGCTGATTTGGGGAGACGACATACAATATCGTAGACAGCCCAAACCCTCTCTTATACTCCCAAGATGTTATCGTTGTTGTATATTTTTTGCAATAACTATATTTCTGCTTTTTATGTCAAAAGTATAAACATCAATGCCAGCCGTCCACAGATAAAGTGCAGCAAACAGCACAGAAACCGTTTTACAGACAACAAAACCTTTTTTATATTACCGTAAAGGGATACTCCTCAAAAGCAGCACAGTGACCCCAGGGACACAAGCCAAAACCGTAATGTTCTGGTGGTGACAATAAGGGTAATTCCATCCCTTTTAAAATGTGGAAGCGTTTTCCCAGAGCAGGAAGCCAGAGTAGGTGCCCCGAGCCTGTTCTGGGTCCCCCTCTGTATTAAATATGATTCATTTTTCCCCTTAAGAGGAAGGAGAGGAGCGTTGCCTTGCAGACAGCCCTCGGTTAACGCTCCAAGCAGAACAGAACTTCTGCGATCGACCTATCGTGTTTACCTAGCCTAGAGCTTCAGTTTGACTTTGCCGCGAGAATCAGTCTAGAAAGCTTCAAATCCTTGCGACTTGAGTAACAAACTTGATAGCTACAGGCATGGTTTAGGTGTGGCAAGAAGGAAACAACTGGAAAACAACAATGACAGACAGATGGTTCATCCAATCAACTGCCAAGTATTTTTCATAATTCATATACTGTACACTTGCCTAACGATGTATGCGGTGTCATGTTAGTGTTCAGCTCAGTGTTTTAACCCCCCCCGACACCAAAGCTCTCCAAACTGCAGTGAAGCACAAGGGAATGGCTGCATGCGTTACCATAAATTAACCAATCACTGGTCCCGTGCGCTGGGTGGGCGGGGTGACATAGGAGGGGGGGGGGCATGAGCTCCATGCTGGGAGCTGAGCTCATGTCTTCATTTGCAGGAGCCGCGAGACGCCCCTGGTGCGGGCGAGAGGTGACTGATGTCCCTCTTGCCGCCAGAGCCAGGCTGGTTGGTGTGTGTGCGTGTGCTCGCTGTTGCATTATGGGTAACAGCCACCCCAATCTTCAGCAGCTTCCCAGGTGAGGGGCGGCAACACATGTGAATCCAGCAGGCATCTATCAGACACCCGCCCGGAATACTTTGCCGCTACAGCGCTCTGGTGATAAAGTCCTGTCCCCCCGCCCCCCCCCGCCCTCCCCCAGCGAGGAGGCGGGACTGTAAAAAGTCCAGCGGCACGACCCGTCAATGAATCACATAACAGGCTGATTAAACGCTGTCGGGAGATGAGCGCCCCCTGCTGTTAATGCAGGAGAAGGTGCAGTGTGGAACCTGCTCTTTTGGCTGAGTGGAACGTATATGACAGCACACAGCCCGGGACTTTGGATGCTCAGAACCATGCAGAACACTTCACTGGCCCTTCACAGTGGAAACTACGATGCTTGGAATAGGGCAGGCACCTTCAAAAACATACAATAAATCCAATGCAGGTGATTGGTTGAACATTCTGTCTATCACCGTCTATCACTGGCTAACATCCCCAGGCTAACATCCCCAGGCTAACATCCACTGGCTAACATCCCCAGGCTAACATCCCCAGGCTAACATCCACTTGCTAACATCCTCAGGCTAACATCCACTGGCTAACATCCCCAGGCTAACATCCACTTGCTAACATCCTCAGGCTAACATCCACTGGCTAACATCCCCAGGCTAACATCCCCAGGCTAACATCCACTGGCTAACATCCTCAGGCTAACATCCACAGGCTAACATCACAAGTCACACCTAAACCAGTACGACGGTAATTGTTTTCCGAATCTCTGTTGGGTTGGACCCAAGCGCATGTACTTGAAACCTGTCCAGTTACTCAATACTGAGAGCTGAGAGCGTTTACATCTAGAAATGAACAGCCTACAGTACATATGGCGGGCTGTTGCTGCAGTTATACTGAAATCCTAATAACAGCAGATGGTATGTAGCAACAGAAAGACCCCCCTCTCACACACAAACACAAACACACACTACCAAAGTGTGTTCATTATGGCTTACTGAGTTGGGCATGAAAGCTTTTAAGTGTGCTGCCCCCTTAGCTTGGAATAATGTACAAAACGAAAACTGATTACACAAAGAATTTGTCTCACTTTTAAAAGACTTGAAATAATTGTAATAGACCTTTCGCCACAGTTTGATTGACAGGACATCTGAATAATCAAAAGGCCGGGATGTTGCAATGCACCGCAGTTTCCAAATGAACAAGAATCACTGTCTCTGCATTAAATCCAAACATTTAAATTTGTTGTTGTGGGACATGTAGACAACATGGACAGCAGATGTCCTACATAGACAGGGTGGTTGGAGCCTACAGATCTTTCAGTTTACTGAAGCCCTGTGGAGAAACTAAGCTATGGATTTAGATGCAAAAGCACATTTGTTAAAAGGTAATATCATTATAATATAATTACTACACTGTATAATGTTCTCCCCTCAGTCGCACGTCCAAAACAAATAGGTGTTTGCATCTTGTTTTTGCTATAACTGTACTTAACCTTAATTCTTATAGGCTTCGGGGCGATATTTCACGTTACTTGAAAATGAAACTAATTCAATTGATGATTGTCTTTATCAGCAGGATTAACTATCATATCACTACCGTAGTAGGCCTGTTTTTCTAAATAAGCAAGTTCACTTATTTTGTAAACACCGGTATAGATTTAAATGAGACACTGAATCCATCAGGTGAATGTTTAAATGTATGTGGATCATTTAAAGCTGCCTTCTTGGACAAATCTCTCTTGTAAAAGACATGTTAACCTCAATGAGTCTTCTACCTGGTAATACAAAGGTGTATAATGATACAAGCGCAAGTAGGCATTCTGGACAAATAGCATTTGAATTATATATAGCTCGACATATTACAAACCACTGTGCGTGTGCAACCTTCTGCTTCCCTGCAATGCCCCATAATGCACAGCGGTTGTCCTTTTCTTGGAAGTGGTGCACTTCACATGACGGACAAAAGTAGCGTCTCACTGAAGGATAAACGCATTCATACTGTAAATGGTACTTATGTGCCATTTGAAGCCATGAAGTAGATGTAATTTGTCATATAGTGGACTGCAAATAGAATCTGAATAAGGACCAAAAGTTCCCTCTCTTGATTCTCCAGAAGCTCCGGTGTAGAATTAACTTGTGAGTGAGTGAGTCATGTGTTGACGCTGAGTGGATGATGAAACCCACCTCCAGTGCTAACAGCTTCTCGCTGGGTTTAATGTGTCTCTGGATCTCACATGCAACAGGTTGGATGACCTTTATGCCGTCCTCATAGAACACATAGAACATGTTGCCAATTCCAAGTCCTGTGGGGCCAAACACACTGATTTAGGCATGGCACTGTGTTTTAAAGACCGAAACATGGACAATCCTTTATTCTTTAGCCTTTAGTCGATTTGTCATTTGAGTAAACTAAAGAAAGGGTTCAGAACTAGAGTTAACATTTTTCATGTTACCATTCTCAGGAAAAAATAACACAGTACTGCAGAAAATGTAATGAAGTTGGTATTATCTCTCCTATAGCGTAGCAGAATTCATCGGGACGTACCTTCCTCTCGCCACAAAATGTTGGCCACTGTGGAGAAAGGAGAAAAGAGCAGAAAATGAAAATGAATGCAGGAATCGATACGGTCCCTTTTGTGTGGGCCAAGACCATGGCGCTAACACCTAGCGAGACAATGAGGAGAGCGAACCGCATTAATGTTTTATGGGAGCGGGCTCTCTGACACCTTGTGCAACAACCAATCAATAGAGCGCTCTGCTTGGAAATAATTTGATAGCCAACAAGTGAAGTGCAGTCAACAAGCTTAATCTGTGGGGTAATGGCTTGTGTTTTTTTTCCCACAGCCGCACAGGCGTTTGTAAGATAAATCTTTAAGAATGTAAGCTGTCAAATGAAGCCTCTGTCCACGGGCATTTCATACCCAATATGTCTCTCATGCTCAGCTTTGAGACCCGGCACGTATCGCGAGTCATTAGGAGGGATTAGCGCGCTGCCCCTTCACTTGCGAGGCCCGGTTTTGGCTCAGGAAGTGGCGGTAATTTCTCATTAAATTCACGTCGAGGTAACTAATGATATGGAATGTGCGATGATAGCCACATAATATCCGGAGAGCCTTTATGGGCCACCCAAAGCAGCGGCCCGCTGGGGGTGAGCCAAGTGGGATGATGTCCCTCTTGAAGACTATGCGTTGATTATTTAGGACCTGGGAGGTGAAACAAAGCCATCGCGATCTACACAGGCAGTATTGTCCATACCAGACTATATTCTGCTGTCTTATCCATTCTCCCAACCCCCCCCCCCCCCATTCTCTCCCCCCCCCCCCCCTTTACCCCCCTCCAGCTGACCTTCCACTCACTGTGCCCTCGCCCTTGACTGCCTCCATCCTTCCCAGATTCCATTTGCAGCCATCTTCCCCTCGCAAACCAATCTCCACCTTAATTCACATCCGATTGTAATCTTGGCCCCCGGTACCACTGCTGTCTGGTCGCGTTGGACGGAGGGAAGGAGAGGAGGTGTGTTGAAGGGAGGGGGGGGCGGGAAGGGGGCCAGAGGTCTGGTATCGCCGTGGCAACGTTAGTGCGTTGCCAAGTTGGGCCGGTCGGCGCACGTTCGCTCTCATTAGGTGAACAGATGCATTGTGGGACTGCTGGAGCCCAGGGAGGAGCATTTGCCAGGTTGCCACGTGTTGCCAGGTTACCGCATGTTACAAGGCCGTCTCTAGTCTCAGCCTCTTCATCAGCACTACGTCACATAAGAGACCGTCTCTAGTCTCAGCCTCTTCATCAGCA
>JAODUE010026345.1:8518-22529 GCA_027564755.1 Amblyopsis hoosieri
TGTTAAACAGATTAATCCATCCATCCAGTCATCCATCTTGCCCACATACTGTTAAACAGATTAATCCATCCATCCAGTCATCCATCTTGCCCACATACTGTTAAACAGATTAATCCATCCATCCAGGCGTCCATCTTGCCCACATACTGTACGCCTTGTGTTTTAAATTCAGTCCTTTTACATAATTTTAATTATATTCTAATTTTAATTAAGTTTTAGTGCTTAGTTCTTTGGTTGCTCAAGTTAGATCATTAGCCAATTGAAACAGTGATGATAAACAGTTAAGGCATTTGCACAAGAAAATTAGAAGAAATACATTTGTAACATTATTCTAACATTCTGGTACAAAAATGACAGCATCACGTCATTCAATCTTCAAAGGTCATTTTGCTAATAGGAGGCAAATATAGAGGCAAATGCAGCACACACAGGCAAACGTGGAACAACGAGGAAACTTTCATGTCAGTATTTCAGAGGACAGACAAACAGTGTGAGTGTGAACATAGCTGCAGTAGTAGAACTAACAACATTAACCTCCGGAGATTAAAAATTATTCCAATTCTGAAGTACCATAATATGCAGTTCCTGGAATGGCCACATGAGGCTGGTTCCAAAATGGAGTGAATTTAGAAAAGATATGCATACATTTATCCCATTATTATGGATATATAAGGATACCAAACAGATTGGATGAAAAGTAACACACAGCAAACAATTAAAGGTAGGGTTAGTCATTCTCGAGAACGCATGCTTTGAGCTCAAATCAAAACAATATCCGTCTGCGGCCCTCCGCGACACCACTCCACACATCAAAACGCATTGTGAAGCAAAGCGTAGTACTACAGCTTTGTTCATGTGAGCGGTGTTCACCACTTTGTTTGAGTTCCTATTTACGGAGCCACGGATATGTAGAAGTATAATATTATTTTCTCAACACACACAGAGAACGTAACCTGACATGCCAGATGGATTGTTGTCACAACTCCATCTGGGGAGTCGTACATTGAACCTGTTTGTAAAGGGCAGGTACTTTCAAACTTGGCAATTGATTGTCTGAACCATCTGGTCGTTTTCACTGTGGGCACACCTAAACCACGCCGGTATAGCTATCAACACGAGTCACAACGCTGATTGGAAAATTCAGTTGCTACTCGGACACATTCAAAATTATTCCGAGGCTTTCCAGACTGATTCTCACAGCGAAATTAAACTGAAGGAAAAGGTAAAGGAGGTGAACATAAACAGGTGGTTCAAATTACATAATGAACCAGGAACAGAGGCAGACACAGAGACATGATGGATAAAAATACAAAGAAAATATTATTACTACTATTTTAATGTATGTATACAAACAATTATGATTAAATAACCCCTGAACTCAGGTCTGTGTTACCTTTACCTTCTTACAAAAAGTGATAATTCTTCATAATGGCCGCCTATTTTATTTTATTTTATTAGAATTATACATTCCCTATTATTGCCCCCAACAGACACAATATATGGTGCTTTGGTTTTTTATTAGAGAACGGCAGCCAAGTGGGGAATGGATTCATTTTATAGAGGCTAAAAGTTTGGACTAAACTTTGGAACACAAAATGTTCACGTCTGTACCGTTTTCTCAGGCCTTGATATACTTATGATGGAGTATGGCCCTTGTGGGACCATGAAGGCCACGTGACTTTCCCTTGTCCCCATTGGGAATGCACGTCTGTGTGTACGCATGTGTGTGTGTGTGTGTGTGTGTGTGTGTGTGTGTGTGTGTGTGCATGTATGTGTGTGTGTTTGTGTGCAGTCTGTGCACCAATGGTGAACTGTCCCCAAGCCTTTACAAGCCTGTTTGTTTGCCAGTGAGCCATGAATAACGCCCAAATCTGTACTCCCTCAGAGCTCGTTCGTGTGTGTGTGTGTGTGTGTGTGTGTGTGTGTGTGTGTGTGCGTGTGTGTCTGTATGTGTGTGAATAAGCAGAATATAGCAGAATATAAGTGACCCCTATTCGGCATGTGCAGTGCTATGTTAATTTATGTTTTATTTACATTGCAATAACTACATTTCATTGCATGTGAAGACTCAAACAAGCAAACAGTAATTCAGTAATAACAACTTAATAAAATGAATGCAAATCTTAACCTTCTTATAGTGTGTCTGTATTCTCTACACTATGTGGCTACTGAACATGTTTTATATCATATCAGCCAACGATTAGTACATGTCCTGTTATTCTGTGTGTCTTAAATGGGTGCAAATGTAGTCATATTTGTCTGGAGATGTAGGCTACTGTAGCTCCTTCAAAGTGGCAGCTGGCAGAGGTGAAGAACTAATACTCAAATCATTTGAGTCCACTCGACGTGGCGGAACAGGGCGGTGGGTCGAGCTGTGGTGCGCTAAAAGAAACGAGAGTGAATCGATAGTAATATAGAACTGATTAACGGAGTTCTCGAGGATCAGAAAACCGCTAACACGCGGCGAGACTGAAGCGGATGAGGTAGAGGGGCGAGCGAGTGAGGAAATGAAGAAGAGTGTAAGATAAGAGAGTGAGGCACAGGTCAAGGATACAAGTACGTATGTCCACACACACACCACAACAGCTCAGAAGTCATGTGGTTAGAGTTAATGAACAATGTTCCACTCTGCGCCCTAAAGGCCAATCCCACAGATGGCATCAGATGGCATGACAACACTCTAAAGGCATTGCAGTGCTGCAGCACGTATACAGTATTTAGTATTTCAAATAGCCACCAGCTATTTTGAGTGCAATTGCAAATAGGTACCTTTATCAAACAATGACTCACAGTCAGTATTAAGTAGCAGGTAGGGGTAAGGTATCTTGATCAATCAAGAAACCTGGCATGCTAGGAATCAAACCCATGACCAGTGGGCTCGGAGTCAACCACAAACCCAGTGATTAAAACGTCAACCAAACCCATAACACATTCTACTACATATCAACCGAATCATATGATATGAAATACATGCATATGTATGCAGACATACAGATACACAGGCTGCTGAGTCTTTAAAGGAAGGTAGAACCAAACAGAACAGCAAAAGGAAACTCTAGCGAGGAGATATTAGTTGAATTTGACAAAAAGTGTATTAGCTTACATTTAGTTAGCAATAGCTGACTATACCTTTAATTGGCATGTATTATTAAAGCATTAGGTTAACTATTTAACCTGCATTAGCATTCTATTTACAATGGCAGACACAAACACTTTCACTTGCCCGCAGACAAAGGGCCAACCCGGTTGACCTGCATTACCATCCACAGAAGATAACGGTGGAGTGCGGGTGGCCTAACAGGTGAAGCGGGCCACACGCATGCTGACCCACATCCACAATTAATGGAGTCTGAGGAACACAAGTCGTCAACGTGGCCAGGAGGGTGACTGTGTGTAAGGGTGGGGGTGGATGGGAGGGGGGAAGTGTGTGATGGGAGGCAGATGGAGGCCTTTAGACACTCCCTTATCGTACTTCCCATTATTTATCGCTCGCTTCCTACTCTGCGCGCACACACACACACACGCACACACACACTGTACTTGACTCCCGTCAACACTGCGAGGAAGGCAATGGTAACGCGGAGAGGTAGTGGCCTGCCCGGAGGCCCATTGTCTTTTGTAATTACGGACGTAACCCAATGAAACAGACGAGCGCTCTGTGAATACTGATGCGGGGGCACCATTCAGTTGATGTGTGTCTCAGGTCCACCAGCAGAGCTCATTGTAATTCAATCTACTTTTAAGTACCTCTGCGGCGTTTAGATAAGTCTTCTCTTGAGCAGCATGTCCAGTTTCCCCAGCATAAAGGCCTCGCATCACGTATAACGAATTACTGCCGATGTGCATATTTGAAACGACACGTGTTCAAAAACGTGTTAAAACCTTCATAGGGTAGCATTTTTATTTTTAATGAGAAACAATGGGTTTAAGGGAACACATTTTAATTGCTATTAGCAATATTATTATAATACCAAGCCCCACTGAAACTAACAGAATACCATAAAAACCCATCGCTATGCCGAAACAAGTATCCGTGTACTGGATAGGACATACAGTCACAGAGGACAGGAAGGAATTTATGTGATTTATTAGTTGGAAAATAAAAATGTCTGCTGAAAGAATAATAAAAGAATGCATAAAGAACCGATATATAGCTGCTTGCAAAGATGCACAGAGCGCTTCTGTATAACCGATGAGCAGACGGGACTGACATAGTTCCCAGGTTATGCAGCTTCTGAAAGACCAACTGAAGTTTTGCTAAGACAGCCCGATCCACCCGCCCGAGTTGCACACACAAAAGAGGAGTTAATTCATTGCAAACTACAGTCTAAGATTGTGCTGTAAAATAACTATATTACATGCCCTGATATTGTCATGGAAACATCACAATACTTCTTTTGCAGTTGTTGGGGGATGGTCCTCTCTAGACTCTCATTGTTTATATCAAACCCTTTAATCTGTCCTTTCATGAAAATAGGACGGGCAAACCCTTAAGGATTTCATATCGCTCAGAGGATAGAATTCTGCTATTGGAGTCGACAGATGCCATTGCTGTCGAATTTCAATTTGACCAACGTGACCTATTTTAGAGCGACAGAAAAGCATTCATCAGTCTAAATAATGAACCAAAGTGAAATGCTAATTCAGGTGAGTGTCTGGCTGGAGATATCAGGTGACCTTAAACTCTGCTATCAAACCTAGACACCCAGGAGAGGAGGATGGCTGGTGTGAGAGAGAGAGAGAGAGAGAGAGAGAGAGAGAGAGAGAGAGAGAGGGAGAGAGAGAGAGAGAGATCGGAGGAGAATATGAAAAATGCACGTCGACATGGGTTGCATCTGAGAAAAGACGGGCGGGAAAGTAAATTAAAGTAGGCAAAATGGAAAATGAAAGGAATGAGTATTGGAGTCTGAAATAGCAGGTGAAAGGATAATTCACTGGGAGGAGGCAGTTCATGGGGGATGAGATGGGGGCAGAGGTTTGGGGGTCTGAGCTAAAATAGCAGGAGAGACTGGAATGGCCTAGCAGAAATTCACTTTATAATACCTATAAATACTTTTACAATGGTCACTGTAATAGCAGTGTTCTAAAGGTACTTTACACTGTTCATATATGGTTTATGTTTATTATTTAGATTACTAAGTACAGTTTATAGAGCTATTATTGAGCATGTATCATTTATGAATATATGTTCTTTTTTTTAACCTTTTACTGAATGTGAGGTGCTTTCTAAAAGGTATAATAATAACATTTGTTGAATCCCCTATAGACGCAGGATAGTTGATGGCATATGACCTGAGTTTGTATACATGTTGTGGCACTGTAATGAAGTTCACACTGTTTATTGTAAATGTATAATCATTTCGAATTACCCAGGTCAGATCACCCTAAAAACATTTAGCTATGTTAATAAGCACACTTAGAGTATATATTATGGAGAATACCATATATTTTATATACTATATCCTTTACCAAATCATTGGTAAATAATTCAAATGTTCCAGACTATTTATACTGCACGTATAGGGACTTTAGGCGCGTGTGTGGGAGGAAGTAGCAAACTTGTACCTTAAATTACACATCCCCTATAGCCGTGTAACCTTGAGCCTGGTGATACCCCTGTGGACGCACCCACAAACACACAGAGGTAATATTACATGATCGCTGACACTGTCGTGCTGAACGGTTCGACAAGCAAGACAATAAAATTCAATTCTGAGAGTGGCCTGTAATACAACCACAAGGCTATGTAATTTCAAGCCTTAATAAAGGCTAGTGTTCAGTGTGAGTGTGCGTTTCATACTCACTCAAGGGGGCATACAGGGACACGTGTGTGTGTGTGTGTGTGTATGTGTGTGTGCGGTGTGCGTGTGTCTGATGCTAATGTCCTCCTCCGTGAATGTGTATCTTACGCTATTGCCATCCAGAAATGTAATGTTATGGAGCACACACAGGCACACGCAATGTGTGAGTTTTGGTCCTGTGTCACAAACTAGTTCCAGCCAATTATATTTTATAATGTAATATTATATTACTATAATATTATCTTCCTCAGAGAACCAACTTGGTGCAGTTTTTCAAGGTCAATCATCCTCCACACAAACACATACACACACACACACACACACAAATGCACACTAAAAACACAACACCCACTTCTAATCACCCATCCAATCAACTCATTTTCAAATAGCCTGAGCTGCCCTCTCTCCCTCTCTCTCTCTCTCGCTCTCTCTCTCTCTCTCCATCTGTCCATGTCGCTCGCCCACATCTCTGTCCACCAAATGTTCATCATTAACCCAGAACTACTTAGGCTCGCAACCAATAGCCTCCGCCTTCTTAGGCTTGGATGCCTGAGCTCTTGAACCCTCAACCTCATTGAGAGCATTCCTCAACTCTTCTGGAGACACAGCAGAAATGATATCTGCCTCTAACAGCATGCCACAGTTAGCTTAAACTTGAAGGAAGAGCATCTATTGGCTATAGGGGGCAGAATGGAGAAATGACAAGCTCCGCCCATATAAGCACAGTTGCCGTCCAATAGTGTAGCTTGGACTACTATTCCATCTGTCAACTGATGAGATACAGTACATGCTACATGTATAAACTACATGAAGTATGTATATAGTGCAGTTTAGTATGCAGGTTTTAAAACTTCTTGATTGCATACCACTACTTACACACCACTTTAAAGCCATCACTGTCACGATATACTGTTTCCTGCAGCTGTCTGCGTATTTCAACCAAATGATCACAGATGGTCCCAGATACTGTACATTCCTCATTTGAAAATCAGTTCTTTAAAGTTTAGTTTGATTTGAACTCATTATTTCTGTCATCCACTCGTGCCATTATGTCGGTAAATGTAATGTTTTTCCCTGAGCTGCTGTCTGTTCTCTGCATCCCGCTAGATGTTCGTACAGGTCTAGGGATGTTTCTGGACCTGCCAGAGGTTGGCACAGGCATGCCTAGTTTTAGGCAGTCACCACAATGCTCTGTTAAAAGGGCGACACGGAGCCAAAGTTAGCAAAGCTGCATTCAGAAACCCACATTGATTTTTAATAACACTAAGTCCAAAAGAACATAGCTGTGCTCAACGCTATTACATAATTGAGTTCATTACTTTTGTCTAGACAGGGATGGCCAGTTAAAATCTCGACAGTTATTACTGTATCAATTTAATCTGGCATTCTAACTCCTGTGGTCGTGATGAACCAAATGAGAAAAGCCCTTTCAGAGCGATGACTGCAGACTGCACCAAAAAGTGCAACATGACACCATCAAAGACTCATGTGGAGTGTAGATGTTAAATGCTTGAAAGAAAATGTGCTCAAATCATATTGGCAAATTTGATTTTCCATTTAGCCTGGAATGTAAACACACTACTTAATAGATGTGATGTGTGTAAAGAGTTTTAGAAAGATTGATAACTGTATAAAAACATAGGCAAGCGGAAAAGAGGCTACACTGAAACAGGGGAAAGGACTCTCAGGATATAGTCGCAGCATGTACTGTGTGTGTGTGTGTGTGTGTGTGTGTGTGTGTGTGTGTGTGTGTGCGTGCATGCTGTACTGAAGGGGTTAATAAAAGGGCTTCAGATGGGATCATTACATGGAGGGGCAGTCTGTGAGTAATACACCAGGTTTGAGAGTGACCAAGCCTCCAAAGCTCTCAGTGACAGAGCATCTGGGAGTGTGTCTGTCTCTGTCTGGCACCCACAGCCAGCCTGCCCATATGCTGGGAGCGCCCTGGATCCAGGATGTAGTTTTCCCCACAGGGGAAAACAGCTTGGAAGGAAGACAGGCGGCTGCTGATAAAGTTAGTAACCCAAACAAGCAAATGTTTGGCTTGCTGATTGGTGAACATGGAGCAAAACAGCCTATGAAGTGACCACATGTCTATAGTCATACTGTCATTTCCAGATTAAATCGCATGCAAGTTTGGGCAACCTGGAAAATTACTATGGTACCACCAACCAAGAACTGCTAAGAACAGTTCATGCAGTCTTTTTTATCATCTTTGTTGTTTAACTAGACATTTTATAAACCATCAACATCAAATTAATATAATCATTATTTAGTTGTAACAATACTAGTACTAATACTAAACTCATAAAATAACTGTCTCTTCCCTTTACATTTTTTGAAAGTCTTTAAGTCAGAAGGAATGTATAATCTAAGTAAGGTGAAAAGAGCAGTTTCATTTAAATGTGTGTACACAAGACACATGCTAATTCAAATGCTAATGCTAATGCTAATGCACATAGGGCACCATTGAAATCTTCCTGGGCAACTCTTCACCGTTAAGGTGGAAAGTGGCGGCGTGTGCAAGGAGAGAGCGCACGGCGAATAAGAGAAGCCAGTCTGCAGGAGGACGAGGCACTGCCGGCTGCAAACGGCAGGTGGAACCGAAAACAGGCAAAGGCGCCTCTTATAAACCTGCTGTCGTCAAACAGATGCGCCCTGCCATAAGGCAACCTGTATTGCTTAATTGGTCCCACACACTGACACCCAACGCAGCCCCCCCCCATCCCCCGCAAGGACATCGTATGTGAAGCAGCGCACACAGACAGCTAAAGTCACAGCTAAACCTTTGTGTTTCAGACTAACATTCAACACTACAATAACAAGCAACCACCAAACGGTACTACAAACTAGAATAGACAAGAGCTCAATGTCATGCATGCACACATAATGAATAACCCACATACACTGCGTGTGTACGCACTCAAACGCACGAGCCAATGTCGCTGTAACTGTAACGAGTTTAGAGTACTACCAGGAGGGATACTGCATCTGGATGTACAATTACGGTGCGACACTCTCCAGCCTGTGGTATCCAGCAGTACATCCCGTTATACCACAGGGAGAGCGGTGTGGATAGAGCAACGTGCCGAGGCGGACCACGCACACACACACACACACACACACACACACACAGAAATCACCCTGCTGTATCCACATCCCTCAGCCGGACGAATTTAAGGGACAGTGGGGGGGGGGCTTGTCAGGGTAGGTAGACATCAGCCCTAGTGTGCCACTAAACTAGGCAAGCATGCACAGCATAGCACACAGCTATGGGTCTAAAACAAGTCATGTCTAAACAGCGTGCATCAAGGAATATGTGCAGGAGCAGCAACCGTACCTGGGACTGATCCGAGGTCTGTGGTACCTCCTCATGGGTCCACCGGGTGAATGTCTAAGTAGTTCGCACCGGTCTCGTCCGCGCTGCCAGCCCATAAGTTGCCGAAGCTGGTTTACACGTGTGTGCCTATATACTCCTCTGTTCCTACCCCCCCCTTCTCTCTCTCTCTCTCTCTCTCTCTCTCTCTCTCTCTCTCTCGCTCTCTCTGCTTCCTTTACTGACAGACCCTGGCATGAGCAGCTGTGCCGAACCTCACCCCTCTACCCTCTCTCCCTCCCCCAGTGTACACACACGCACACACACACACGCGTGTGCGCTCACTCACACACACAAGCCCCTCCTTCACTCCCGTTTGTTATTGTCCAAAAAAGCAAGAGACATAACGGAAGGCAGGAATGGAAGGTGGAAGCAGGCTCAGGCGACACGTCGTACCCCAGACGCGGTGGTCCTCAGCGGGGGGAAGGTGTCCTGCATGTCTCCCCTCCCAGTGTCGACGGTGGGAGATGTGGGATTTACGAGAGAAAGTGTCGGGATGGAAGGGGGGAGAAGGGGGGAGCGGGGTGGTGGGAATGGGGGACAGAGCGCCGGCTCGGCTCTGTTGCCGTGGCTGTGATCGCTCCGCCTCTCCTCTCCTCTCCTCTCCTCGGCTATCCTCTGCTGTCCTCTCTCCCAGCGCGTGTCTCATTTAGTATGAGCGCCTCTCTCTCTCTCTCTCTCTCTCTCTCTCCCTCGCTCGCCCCCCTCCCATTTCTTCAGCCGCTGTTTATCTTCTGTTGCCCAGGCTTACAGCTTAGCTTGGGGATCGTCTGCTGGCGGCCAGGCAGGAAGAACAAAAATCCACACGCTGAGGAGTGGGGGGTGGGGTGGGGGGGTGCATGCTGGAAATGGAGTAGAAGGATGGGTTAGGGGCGTGGTTGGGAGGAAAGGGGTGGGGGTTGTGAGACATGTCGCTTTGGACATTTTAGACGCTTCAGAAGACAAGTGACGTCGACTGACACAGAACTACGCGTTGGAGATGCAGGGGGGGTTCAGTGCTGCCAGAAATGGTTTCTTGTGATGCGTTTATCCCAGTGTCTTTGTCTTGTGTCTGTGCACAGACAGATAAACAGAGAGAGAGAGGGGGAGAGAGAGAGAGAGAGAGAGAGAGAGAGAGAGAGAGAGAGAGAGAGAGGGAGAGAGAGAGAGGGAGGGAGAGGATAAAACATTTTTCATTGTACAGCCCTGCTGGCATGTCACGGTAAATCAGATCGTTCGTCAGAAAGGAACAAACATCAGGCAGAGGGATTGAGACACACGTGTACAGTACACACACACACACACACACGCACACGCACACGCGCACACACACACGCACACACACACACACAAACACTCCCTCTCTTATTCACTGGTTCCCCTAGGGTCAGTTATAAGCTCATAGCTGAATCAGAGGGTCCAGACCTCTGACCCAGAGGGAGGAGACCAAACCCAGGTAACCCAAGGAAATAATGCCACACACACTTTCAGCCAATAAGACTATTTTAGCTGTTGTAAGATCACGCTGTCCATTGTGATACGGTCCACATCTTGCCATCAAACTGGCAATACCTGTACTGGCAAGAGTATCCCCTCACAGTAAGAGGGGATAGCCTAGTGGTTTGATGTGGTTGGCTCCCAGCCAGATCGTCCTGGGTTCAATTCCTGATGTGACCATCCTACGAGCACACATACTTAAGCAAGATACTGAACCTTTACCTGAACTGTAATCACTGTATGCTACTTTGGAAAATAATCTCTATACAACAAACAGTGGTGTTAAATAATACCGTGTGTAGGTGTTTTCATTGAAACATCCAAGACATGCCTTTAGCATGGTTACTGTCGCAACATTTGCATGTTGGCTCTATTGGCTCCAGGCAACATACAGAGAGCAACAAATCCCAAAGCTGCACAGGATACTTGGCTCCCACCAGACACAGTCTGTTTTTGAAAGCTGCCTGAAAGCTGTCTTTCTTATTTGACTTTCAGCAGACCTTCATTTTCTTTTTCTTCTTTTTTTCATTTCACTTTCACTGCACTGTAGGTGCTGGAATCAATTTAGGCATAGCATTGTCTCTGGCAACAGTGATCTGGACGGTTCCAACCATCATCACCATCTGTCCTGATTTCTGAAAGCAATTCATTAATAATAGTATTTTTACATTATTTGTATTAAGTACAGTACAAACGGTATACACACATTGACATTGATACTATATTATGGCATACTCTAGCAACAACCAAAAAAAAATCGATATTTAAAAAATTGATATTTAATTTTGGTGGCAATGATTTATGACAAGTGACAGATTAGGCAATGCAAATTATAATTGATTTTTGCAGTTTAAATTGTGTTATGTTAAATTATATTTTAGACTGTTTGTAAATGAGAAAAATTGTAAAAGATCTGCAGTGTAGCCTACTGTTAAAAAAAAATAGTATTTTTTTTTTTTTTAAGATACTCAACTAACCCTGCCAGTTAGCTTGTGGAGAAATCATTTTTACTGATCTCAACTAGAATATCCTCCCTGCCTTCTAACAATCAAGCCCTTTAAGGTCAAGATCATGAATCAATTGCATTATCTTGGCACAACTGACACTCTAGTTATAAAGTTATAAAGATGCCTTGTTGGAAAACAAAAAACAAGCATGTATCGATAATATTACATAATATGTTCATACAAATAATACATTCAAATGAAATTATATAGAACGTTAATGTCATTCCCATACGTTAAACACAGCATAAGTTATACTCTCCTTTCTGAAATCTTAACTTGGTAAAGACTTGTCTTTGCTGTGACATTTAGAAGATAATAGGGTGACATTTAAATTGGTGGAATATTATAAAGAGGTGGTTTTCAATGCAGTAGACCTCAAATAAAGGGATACCAAGCACTGCTTAACATCTGAACACTCTTAACATCATGGTCAGGAGTTTTAATACCCTGACAGTGTTAAAGCTATTGTAGGTGACAGTTGGAAGAGTCGTTGTTGCCAATGTTGTTGTATGAAATGTTCAATACTATATATATTATAACTATCATACATTGAGTTATTTTCCTAACACCTTTCATTGGGTTTCACCAAAAGGTGTGACTCACACTATATAAATGCCCTTTACCTAATTTACTAGGTGCTTTTCTAAAATGATGGCCTATAATATGTAATACAACATGTAATACAATTTTAAAAACACTGAGCAGCAAAACTGCATAGATCATTGCTGTGCAACTATCCATGAGTTTCCTGAGGAGGTTACTGGAGAAACGATTATGGGTGGCACTTCCGGTGAAAGTAGCGAAGTACTGAGTTTACTTGTGGTATTTCTGGATTTGAAAACTAAGTGGGATACACAATATTATGATATTCACTGGCTCCATTTTAATTGACAACAAAGCAAAAAAATGTTGTCGATAAGACGTCAACACAGGATAACTCTGACCCACCGCTTTTTTATGAGAGGCCTCCAGAGAAGAGACACCGCCTCAGCAGGAAGGGTTGTATGTGAGGAGGAGAGTCTTGAATTTGATACAGAAATGTACAGGAAGCCAGTGAAGTTGAATCCAAATTGGAGTGATGTGATCTGTTCTGGCAGCAGAGTTCTGAACTCGGAGGCAATTGATGAATTTGGTTGGGATGCCATAGAAGAGAGTTGCAGTAATCCAGACGGGAAGTGACAAAGGTGTGGATGAGGGTTTCGGTGCTTTAGTATTAAAGTGAAGGATGGAGTCTAATTACTGTATGTTTCGGAGGTAAAAGAAGGATGCACATGTGATGGATTGGATGTGTGATTCAAATTAGAGGGAGTTATCAAATGTGACGCAAATACTTTTTACGGTTGTTGAGAGAAGGATGGGAAGACCAGCAATGTTTAGGCTAGGGTTGTCTTGCATGGAGAGAGTGGATTTGGAGCCAATGAGCATGACCTCTGTCTCGCTGTTGTTGAGTTTGAGGACATTAAGGGCCCAATCTTACAATCCGCGTATGATGCAAGCGCGCCTGGGTTTTTAAAGGGAATGGGAGATGACACTCGGATTGGTTTAAAGTATGTTACACTCAAAACACACCCATGAATAATAATGAATAAAGTAAGTCCAACCCTTTTGACAGTTTATCCCTTAAAAAAGCAAACGTGGATTTGGACACGCCCTAAATCCAATTTGCCCCTTGCGCATTAGACCGTGCGCTTAGATCGTCATCCAGCTCTGAATGTCCTGACGGCAGTTGGTGAGGGAGATGCGGTGGAGGGATGGTGTGGGCTCGGTTCAGCTGGGTGTCGTCCACGTGGCAGTGAAAGTCAGCGTTGCAGTGTCGCATGATCGTGCCCAAGGGCACTAGGTATATAGTAAATAGCACCGAGAGTAGAGTACCGAGCCTTGGGGGACACCCAGTGGGACTGCCACACATCTTGATTCGTGAGAGTTGGACATATTGTTGGTGGGTACTTATTGTACCCTTTGTGTTGTGGTTATCCATGTAGACCATACAACTGGGGAGGAGGGGTAGTGGTAGTCTGTATGTGAGTGTATGAGTGTCAGTCTTACTCCCTAATCTTCTACCTTTACAGCTCCAAAATAGCTTTACAGCTTTTCTCTCCACTTTTAGCCTATAGGTGTGATTGAGTTGGAGCAACTGCAACACATTGCTCACGTTGGCAATGTCTTTGAATAAATCAGACAGATTTCTATTATAGTGTATTTTATGTTTGTGTCATTTGAGCTAGTACATTTATACATTTGACTTCATTGTAGACTCCTAGTTTGGTTTTGTGTCGACTGTGGCAGTGCATGTGTATATCTACAGCTAGACAGTAATAACTTTGCAGCTTTGCAGGTAACAACTATATATA
>JAODUE010026356.1:9217-22526 GCA_027564755.1 Amblyopsis hoosieri
AATAAAGAGATATCCACATGTGCATGTTAATAGAGATATCTACATGTGCATGTTAAAAAGACATATCCACATGTGCACGTTAATAAAGAGATATCCATATGTGCATGTTAATAGAGAGATATCTACATGTGCATGTTAAAAAGACATATCCACATGTGCAAGTTAATAGAGAGATATCCACATGTGCACGTTAATAGAGATATCCACATGTGCATGTTAATAGAGATATCTACATGTGCATGTTAATAGAGAGATATCTACATGTGCATGTTAATAGAGATATCTACATGTGCATGTTAATAGAGAGATATCTACATGTGCACGTTAATAGAGATATCCACATGTGCATGTTAATAGAGAGATACCTACATGTGCATGTTAATAGAGATATCTACATGTGCACGTTAATAAAGACATATCCACATGCTCGCAAGCTAACTGTAAGCTAACACACATCGAATTGACCAAATATTTCCTCGTAGTTGGTTACCGTGGTTATCTTACCGTGCTGTGAGTGCCTGAAATAATAATCAGGTATTTCTACATCAGGTGTTTCAGCCCTGGCTTCGTAAATAGGAACGTAATCAAAGTGGTGAACACCGCTCACATCAACAAAAGCCCTTGGCTTCGCAATGTGTTTCCAGTGTGGGGGATGGAGCTTCTGAGGGAGTTTGTTTTTATTTGAGCTGGAAGTTAGCTATCATCTTCAATTTAAATTTGCCGTGAGAATCAGTCTGGAAAGCCTAGAAAACGTTGCAAATGTGTCCGAGCAGCAAGTGAGCTTTCCGTGTTTATAGCTATACGTGGTTAAGATGGTTTATGTGTGGGCGTGGTTTAGAAGTGCCGACAGCGAAAACGACCAGATGGTTCGTCCAATCAACCGCCAAGTATTTGCAACAGTTTTGATAGACGGCTCCCTGGATGGACGTGTGACAAGCCATCCATCTGTCACGTCAGGTTAGAAGTTAGCGAGTGTTCTGGAGAATGACGGACCTCGCTTTTAACGCCTGTGGGCCCCAAGTCGTCCCGGCCCCTCACTTTTGGAACCCCACTGCAACAGGCGTCCCTCCCAGTGGGGTGCAGGGCCTCTGTGTCTCAGCATGCCTCTCACAACAGCTGCTGTGTGGCAGCCAATCAGAGAGCTCGCTCTGAGAGGGTTCAGCTCAGGGAGCAGTTCAAATAAACACACATTAGAACAATGTAAACAATTAGATGCAGTGAGAAACGTGTTCATGTGGGTTATACCAATCACAAACACGCACTCACACACACACACACAGTGCATTAGACTGTAACCGCAGATTGTTTGATAGACAGACAGTTAACTTATCTGACTAACAGACGTTTGTAACTTACAACACACAGACAGACACTGTGTAGGCCAACAAAAGTAATGTAACTGCTCCTAAATGCTACTAGGCTCGTAATAGTCGGTTGTGCGCTTCTAAAGGTAGGCCTACAGTACTGCAGGTAGACAGTCTCTCCGTGCACTAGGTAGGCCTATAGTGCTGCAGATAGGCAGATAGACAGTCTCTCCGTGCACTAGGCAGGCATATAGTGCTGCAGATAGGCAGATAGGCAGTCTCTCCGTGCACTAGGTAGGCATATAGTGCTGCAGATAGGCAGATAGACAGTCTCTCCGTGCACTAGGTAGGCATATAGTGCTGCAGATAGGCAGATAGACAGTCTCTCCTGCACTAGGTAGGCCTATAGTGCAATAACTTGCGCTAAGCGAATCTGTCCGCATTCACGTGAGCTGGTTGAACGCGCACGCGCACGCGCACGCACGGGCAATCGGTCGGGAAGGCAAGGTGACGCAAGAGGGCGGTCCGGCCGCGCGATTGGTTCGAGCCGCTCCGCCCTCCCGCTGTGTAACTTATTCTGAGTTCGTCCGGGCGGAGTCGGGAGAGCAGCAGGATATATTGGTGCGCCCTTCGCACGGTACAGTTGGGTACGGCTTCTTCGAGTTAGGACTCGGGTACTCCACGGAACGATCTGCCGAAGCAGGAAAGGGACAAAGAAGGAAATCTCTCTAACGGAAATAACCAGTTCACACAATGCCCTCTGACAAAGACGATGGCGGATGGAAGACGTTTCTGTGGAATTCAGACAAGAAAGAACTCCTCGGCCGCACGGGAGGAAGTTGGTGTAAGTATTCCTCGAGGCTCCTAATAGCGTAAAACAGCGGTTAACGACGAGTATTCTTTAAGAGACAACTTGAGCCGCACGTTACCGAGCGCGTCTCGTCTGGTCGCTCGAGTTTCGTGTGAGAGCGCATCCCACCTGTTTGATTTGACTTTGCTGCATTTCGGCCGTCGTCGACCAGACACGGAGTGATCACCTTACAGGCCACTGGCCTCGCAATGTGCTCACGTTATGGCGCTTCACACTGCCCTCTTCGTGCGAACTCTCTTTGCACACTTACCAGTGAAGCGCGTCTGTTTCTCAAAACCAGGCCGTCGTAACCCGCGGTAGATTCATTCAATTCGGGCAAGGGGTGTGTTTATAGTAGCGGAGGCTGTTGGCGTGTTGTAATTTTCCGTTACGTCTAGGGTCTAATTGTATATGTAGCGAGCCCGACCGTTAACGACGTCCACACACCGGCTGTCACGCTCGGCGTGGACAAGAGAAAGTTGTTTTGTGGAGCGTCGCAGTCTTAGGGTTAAAAATGCATCATGGTCCAAGTTGAGTCAGGGTGACGAGTCTGTGCCTGGTGGCGATACGGGGACAGTCTTGGGTTTGCCAGATCAGGTGTCACTGGAGCCGGTTTCAGATCGATTATCTGTTCGGACCTTTATCTGGTTTCCAGTGCCTACGTCAGAACTCGTGTCCTTCCGGTAACGGCTCAATGTCACTGTATCGTTGCCTCCTCCCCCGAACACTACACCTCAGCTCTTCTTGTAGATGTGGAAACTTGTTATCTCGTTAACTTGTCTGTAACTTGTCTGTCAGACTGGCGCGGATGACCGGACCGGGACTCCCTGACAGCCTTTCGTGCTTGGGACGTCAGGGTAAAAATGCTTATGCGACGTGAAGCGGTACCGTGCGCAATGCAGCGCCAAGGCGCACGAAGTCGTGATTGATACATAGACAGCCCCCCCCCACCCCTTCTTCCCACACACACACACCCTCCATAACCCCCACCACAAGACCTACCTGCGCCTTTTCCATTCTTACCACACCTGTTTTGCGTCGTTAGCCCATTACTACAGTACAAACTAATGCAAATGAAACGAGTTGAGTGAAAAAGTTAATATTTGACAGAAGCATATAGTATAATGGTGTCACACAGGTTGTCACGGTTGTATGCCCAAGACCCGCAGCTCAAAGCAAAGTGTAGATAGTAGACTCTTCTATTGAGGATGTGACTTGTTTGACATTGTTATCTGCAGCAAAAGCAGTCCTGCACATTTGAATCATATACAATCATATATATATATATATATCTGCTCATATACATAAGGGTTAATTACCTCTGCCCTATGAATCACTGAAATATTCTATGTATTTTGTACAGTGAATTATTGTAACTTTGTGTGTGCATTTGTGTAAATTATAATGGACTCACATAGTGTAGTTTCTGGCAGGATCAATGGTGTAGTCCAGTTCCATTTGGCATGGGTGGACAAAGGCTGTTCAGTGAGCATTTGAATATGAATAGTATCTTTGTAGTTCCTTCCACAGCAGAAACACACAGCCTTGTGTCTCAGGTGTTCCGGCTAACAGACCTCTGCGGGCATAGGCCTGCCTTTGTTTCCATGGGCATTTAGCTAACGGTTTGCCCTTCCAGAACTATATCAAGATCCACTCAGGCGGCCGCTAGCCTCTGAGTCACGACTAGCATGTTCTAAATGACACGCGTGTGAGTGTAAACAACCCTGCCAAAGAAAGTGTCAGGCAGACAATAGTCTGTCATGCTGAGCGTGCTGTTTGCCAGAGCAGATATGTGTCTCCAGGGTTGCGTAACACGCCTTTATCAGTGTTGCACAAGAGGAGTGTTACAGCTCTGTGGTGAGCGCAGGCCGTCTACGGCCAGGGTCACTGAGATGTCTCGGCACGTACGAGGCTGTGGTGTGAACAAGCTTCAAGTTCAGGCAGTTTAACACAGACATATGGGTGATGACCCGGGCTACCTCAACACTATAATAATCGAAGATGCCTAAAATACTGGGGAGACACACTAGCAACACAAAGTATTCTCTGTGTGTGATGACGGTGCTCTATAACAGTGTGAGGCCTGCTCTACACACACACGATTACACCGCAGGGTCGCTCGGTAGCCTCCGAGCCGCCTGGTGCTCTGGGAGCGGCCGCCAGACGGCATGGGGCCATCAGGCGCCGTAGGGTCCCCTGTGGGTGAACACACAGGGGTGTCTCGTCTCCGCTTCTTGTCATCGTTAGCTGGGGGTCAGGGAGTGACACCACACACACACACACACACACACACACACACACACACACACACTGTGTGGATGTATAAACTCTCTCCTCTTCCCCAGTCAAGATCCTGCTCTTCTACGTCGTGTTCTACGGCTGCCTGGCGGGCATCTTCATAGGCACCATCCAGGCCATGCTGCTGACGCTCAGCGACTACAAGCCCAAGTGGCAGGACAGAGTGGCGCCCCCAGGTAGGACCCCAGACCCCCCTATGGCCAACAGAGAGAGCGAGGACGTTATTATGATGGTTATGATGATGAGGGTGTTGTGAGCGTGCGATGGTCGCCATGGCTTGTGGGTTGCCATGGTTAGGAGGTCGCCATGGCTTGCGGGTTGCCATGGTTAGGAGGTCGCCATGGCTTGCGGGTTGCCATGGTTAGGAGGTCGCCATGGCTAGCGTTAGCAGCACAGACGTAGGTGTCGTATGGCGTGGTGCCACTGCGTCCGTCCGACCAACAAAACGACACGCTGTTTGTTGTTGTTGTTGTTCTGGGAGGGCCAGGGCCTCGCCCCGCTGGAGTTGAGCCCACACCCATAGGCCTAGATGCCGTGCTCATGGGTTCCTGGGCGGTGTCAGCCCCCAGCGGTGGCTCCAGGCGGTGTTGTCTCTGCTGCTGCTGCTGCCTCGGACAGGAACGCCAGCTCTGGCCGGCTGTTGGTTGGCATGGCGACCCACGCCTCGCCCCTAGCGTGCGTGTGTGCGTGTGTGCGTGCACACACCTGGCGGGCGCTGCAGCAGGAGATGGCTGCTTGGCTGCGTCCCTAAACGGTGCCGTCAGCGTCTGCACAACAGGACAGAGCAGGTCTGTCTGAGGCAGCCCCCCCCCCCACTCCTGTTCATCTGCTTCGCAGGCTAATTCTGGCCCTTGGCTGCTGGCATGTTTACTACTGGAGGGGGCTGCTTGATGTGCCCCTACTGAATGTCACACTGGAGCCAGTTGGACAGGAGCCTCAGCTGCTCACCACGTCACGTGACACCGCACAGCTGTTCCCAAGCAACACGTGCGAGTGTAGCTAGCTAGAGTGCACGGTGTCCATGTAGCCGAGCTAGCCTGTGTGTGTGTGTGTGTGTGTGTGTGTGTGTGTGTGTGTGTGTGTGTGTGTGTGTGTGTGTGTGTGTGTGTGTGTCCATGTAGCCTAGCTAGCGTGTGTGTGGTGTCCATGTAGCCTAGCTAGCGTGTGTGTGTGTGTGTGGTGTCCATGTAGCCTTCAGGAGGCTGAGCCCTGGTAGGTAAAGGGCTTTCATGGAACTGCGGTGCCCCCTGATTCGCCAGGTTAGGTCTCGTGGGGTATGGTCTCTTCCAACGTCACCTAGCAACAGCAGATGCCAAGATGGTTGCCGAAGGGCCAGCCCTGCCGCTAAGCACTGTGACACTCTTTTTGCAGGCCTGACGCACACGCCCCGCTCTGACAAGTCTGAGATCTCGTTCAACGTGAACGAGATTGAGACTTTCCTGCCCTACACCAAGGCCTTGAGGGACTTCATGGCGCAGTACGATGACGAACTCCAGCGGGACCAGATGAAGTTCGAAGATTGCGGAGGTAAATATTCCTCATCGGGAGGGTCTGTCTAGTTTAGTCCAACTGCAGACGAGTGTACGCGCACTCAAGCTAACCGAAAGAACAAAAATAGAATATTAAAAATAATTAACACGTATGTGACTGAAGGCAGATTATAACTCTACTCAAGTATTTTGACCTTAAAGTCCAGTTTTATTTTTACTAATTACTTTCAAAATCTAGAAATTGTCCCTGTAGAGCAGTAGTTCCCCAACCCAGGTCCTTGAGACCTGCCCTGCATGTAGACGTCTCTCTGCTCCAACCCTGGTCCTGGAGACCACCTGCCCTGCATGTTAGATGTCTCTCTGCTCCAACCCTGGTCCTGGAGACCCCCTGCCCTGCATGTTAGATGTCTCTCTGCTCCAACCCTGGTCCTGGAGACCCCCTGCCCTGCATGTTGTAGAAGCATGTTGTAGAAGCCTGATAACCCATTCGACCCTGGTGGGGGACCACTGGGCTAGGCGGGGTCCCCAGGACCCAGGGTTGTGAACTACTGCTGTAGTTAGCTTATTTTGATCTCTTTAACTACGTTTACATGCAAACAAGCATTCCACTATTATTTGAATATGTTTGGAGAGTCCGAATTAGGGATTTCTTCTGAATTTAGCATTTCTAAGACACCTGGCATATGCCGATATATTTGTGTTATAAGAGCATGAATACAGCAGATTCAGAATATGAGTAATATGTGCAAATACGTACAATATACGTAGAACATTTTCCCATATATTAAATTATTCTGTAGGGCAGTGCATATCTTGGGTTGTATAAAGCATCTGCATGTTAACTAACATGTTAGTGAAATATTTAGTATTATATATTAAGTAGACATGTAAATCGCTTAGTAGGAATATTGTCATTTTCGGAATAAGGGCATACACCAGAATATTGTGTGCATGAAAACAGTGTCATAAACATGGTAAATGACGGACCCTTGTGCTACAACGGGTATTATGCCTTATAGCTTGGACAGGCTGAACTATGAGGAAATGTAATGCATTGATTGACTGATGTTGCTCGCTCACGTGGGCGGGGTTAAAAGACTCTCCTGACGAGTTGACGTTACTCTCCTCCCAGGGGAGCCGGGCAAGTACATCAACAGGGGTGAGATGGACAGCGACATTGGCATCAGGAAGGCCTGCCGCTTCTCCAGGAGCCTGCTGGGGCCCTGCTCAGGGCTCGACGACCGCGAGTACGGCTTCAAGGAAGGAAAGCCTTGCATGATCGTCAAGCTGAACAGGATTGTCAACTTCAGGCCAAAGGTAAATGTCCGACTCCTGCATTGTTCTGGGACCTGATTTTAATGGAGGGAACTGACGAGTCCGAGAGTTAAAACATCTTGGTGGTGGTTTAAAACGGGCCACTTCAGGAGCTGTAGCCTTCTTGTTGCACTTCTTCCTTTAAACAACAAATCTGTGGGTTGAAGTCGGTGGTACCGCTAAGGGGTTGCATTGCAACTGCTGATGTGCAGCAGCGAGCTAACTGAGCTAACTGAGCTAACGCTTCTGTTTCCTGCTAGCCCCCAGTGTCCAACGAGAGCATCCCGGAGGAGGCCCAGGGCAGGATTCAGCCCAATGTCATCCCCATTGTCTGCACCCCCAAGGTATCGCCACGCCATGGTCCGATTACACCATGTTACCTCTGCTAGCTACTGTGGGCTTTAACCGCTCGTCTCCAGGGCTACGTCACCTCAAATAGACCTGAACCCTCCATCACACGGTTAGAGATTATGATAGACACAGTGACGTCTAGAAACAAGAAACTATTAATATCGTGGCATTCAATGGGAGCGTAAATAACTGCCAATCACAACTCGGTTGATCATTATACACTTGTCCTTTTGAGTTGCATCTTAACGGTATCAAACACTATAGCCCAAGGGCCGACATTAAGGGATTACATTCAGTCTTCTTCCTTCCTTGTAAGCTTTTCAAGATGGGATGGTTTTTATCTTTCATATTTGTCACTGGAACGGCACAGGCATCCTCTGTTCCCTGTTTCTTAGCCGCATGTTATTTATGCCGCTAGCAGGGCTTATGGACGCCGTTAAGGCAGTTATTATTCACATATCTTGGATATGCCAGCAATGTTCCATACTGCTAATAATAACTTTGTGGGGTCATAGCAACTTGCTAGGTCTAATAATTGAATTCAATATGGTCATAGTAACATAGCAGGTTAATAAGTAAACCGTATATGGTCACAGTAACATGTAATTAAAGTTAGTCATTCTCCAGAACTCTTGCTAATTTCGATCTCAAAACAATAGCCCTCTGTGTGCCGCTCCACAGAGAGTAGTACTGCAGCTTTGTTGATGTGAGCGGTGTTCGCCACTTTATGTTCCTATTTATAGAGCCAGGCTGTGTAGAAGTACAATTCTATACATTTGTTTTTCCAACATGCACAGAATGGTAGGATACCGAAATGCAAGGAGATATTTGTTGAATTTGACAAAAAGGTGTATCAACTTACAAATGAGCTTGCGATAGCGGACTACACCTTTTTAACCCATACATGGTCATATTGATGCAGCACCATCAAAGTCTATGAATAACCCTTTATGATGCCCCCCTCGCAGAGAGAGGAGGACACAGGGAGGGTCGGCGAGATCAAGATGTACGGCGTCGGCGGTGGCTTCCCCCTGCAGTACTACCCTTACTACGGCAAGCTGCTGCACCCACAGTACCTGCAGCCCCTGGTGGCCCTGCAGTTCACAAACCTCACCATGAACATGGAGGTGCGCGTTGAGTGCAAGGTGTACGGCCAGAACATCGACTACAGCGAGAAGGACCGCTACCAGGGACGCTTCGACCTCAAGATCACCGTCAACAACAAATTATGACCGCCATCGGGGACGTAGCGCTCCCACCCTCCCAGCCCACCAACACCCCTTTAAACCTTACACTATTTCAGGAGCTATAACTGCAATTTAGGAGCCGTGGACCACACGGTTAGGCGTTAGATCGGTAGGTTAGCAGAATCACAACTAGTCTTGACTTAATTAAATAGATTTTTGAAAGATTAAAACACAACTGCGACTTCCATGGGACCGATGGCGTAATCTGTCTTCAACACTAGCTCACCGCGCTGTCTGGTGCTCACAGGTCGAGAAGCGATAGCCTAATGAAACCTATTTATTCTGCTGTAAATGAGGATATTCCACGAGCCATGGGACATTGTTCATTTGACTGTAAATCCTTATTCCACGACCGTTGTGTAGCAAGCAGTGTTTGTCCCTCCTTATATTGATGCCTTGTGTGGTTTCTCTACCTATTTCTGGAGCGTTAAGTGCAGTAGACGCATTATTAGGTCCTTTCCTGTGTCCTGTTTATTTTTTATTTTAGTTTTCAAAAGCTTCTGCAGTCCAAGGTGTGTGTGCGTGTGTGTGTGTCTGTCTGTATATATAAATGTATACTTGATTTGAAGAATTAGTTTGACACGGTACGCTCTGATCTGTGAGGAAAAAGGCTGCACTCCAGGGAATCTAGTTCCCTTCTTTTGTCTTTTACGTCTGATCAACAGGAGGTTTATTTAGTTTCTTTTAAATCACGTAAATGTGGGGCAGGGGGTTTTACCAACTTTGTTCAGGCTTTTAATTGTGGTTTGTCTTTTCTTTGAATGTAGCACCGAGGCCAAGGGTCTAGGACACGCGGCTACATTCAAAGACGTTATGTTTGCTTTTAATTAAAATTATCATCATGTTTGCTAGATGCATCACCGCAGGTGGTGTGATGTCTGTCTGACAAATGTGTTTACGCCATTTAACATGGTGGAACAAGATTTGCTATTTATGCAGTTGTACATTTTGTTGTTCTTTGCAGAAAAGTGTAATGTATAAATACAATACCAAAGTCACACTGTCAGAAGAAGCGTGTTTAGCATATGAATGTTAAAGTGCTAAAGTCATCTACGGTTAACATCAGTCAGGTTTTCTGGAGTTAATCCGCTCTGTTATTTAATCAAAGTAAGAAACAATAAAATGAAGAAAATTACATCAGTTTCACTTGTTCCTCTACAAGAATAACAGACCACGGTTAACTAAAGTGTTTATTGCTGCACATTACAAGATATTGTATTCTCACTTGATATTATTTTATGTTAAGGGCTGAAGATAGCTATTTGGTAGGATCTCTGTTAGATAAAGTTATTATAATAACCATCAATCCAATGTCCATTTTCAATCAGAATAAAACAAAGTGATCAACAGACACTTGGTTCAAGTGTGTCATTTGCAGGATTTTAGATGCATTTCACACTTAGAAATCTACACCATTTTATAAATACAACTATATAAAGTGATTCCTGCTACATGGCTTTACCACGGCAAAGCCCATCAAAATAATATTTAGGAGAGGTCACAACGTTAAACTTAATTTCATGCTGTTTGCAACATTTCCATTTCAAATGTCAACAAAGAACACTAACAACTCTTCCGGGAGCCTCCCTGCTTTGCAGCAGCTCTCGTGATTGGCTGTTGTGTCCTGAGCGAGCTAGCTAGCTAGCTAGCTAGCAGGCTGATTAAGTGGCAGCAATCAACGACGTGACAATCTCTCTTCACTGAGGCCAGGCTAACTAGCCAGTTAGCTAGCAGGGTTGGCCCTTCAATGTGAAGCTCCTGAGGCTAGGCTAGGCTAACTAGCCAGTTAGCTAGCAGGGTTGGCCTTTCACTAAAAGCATTTTTGTTAAATATTTAGGACTACGTCACATGAGAGACTGTCTCTAGTCTCAGCCTCTTCATCAGCACTACGTCACATAAGAGACCGTCTCTAGTCTCAGCTTCTTCATCAGCACTACGTCACATAAGAGACCGTCTCTAGTCTCAGCCTCTTCATCAGCACTACGTCATAAGAGACCGTCTCTAGTCTCAGCCTCTTCATCAGCACTACGTCACATAAAAGTCTCTGTGCTGAACGTCTGATACACCCCTGTAAGCATGTCAGCACTATCAGGAACCCTAAGTAGGAAGTAGATTCCCATTGGCTGTAACCATAGTCTACAAATTGTACATATTTACACGACCTATTAACAGCTTGCAGTAGAGGTCCTACACAGCCAGAGTTCTACCCAGCCAGAGGTAGGGCCAACACAGCCAGAGTCCTACACAGCCAGAGGTAGGACCAACACAGCCAGAGTCCTACCCAGCCAGAGGTAGGGCCAACACAGCCAGAGTCCTACACAGCCAGCGGTAGGGGCCCTATACTATTTAACAGCTGTTTATTCAGCCCCTCATGCTGCTGCACCAGAGTTTACTGGCCACTAAGAGCAGTGCAGAGAAAAGTCTGCTCCCCACACCACTTAATCAGTCATGGGAAATGTGCGAGTGCAATACCATATTTGGGAATACGACCAGCATAATGAAATACAGTGTCTAAGTGGTGTCACATGACACAAATTCTAAATGTTGTCACAATGGCCTCACATGTACACCTATTAACTATTAGCAAAAGGCTAGCCTGGGGCTACATGTTAAACTAGCCTGGGCCTATATGTTAGCCTAGCCTGGGGCTACATGCTACCTAGCTACTAGCACGTAGCTAGTTTCACAGACACAAATTAAGCAAAGTCCAAGTCTAAGAATGTTTTTTTTATTTTTTTTATTGGAAATCTACCGTGCATTTTTAATTTAGTCCGTGAAACTGGGATAGAACTCGTCTCCACTGTCTTAGAATACAGCCTGCCCCTATTGTGGGAGAAAAGAGCCTGCATCTACTACTGTGTCATCTGTTTGCATGGGTCCTGAAATATATTGTTCTGTACATCGCACACACTAACCTAATCCTATAAATCATATTGACAAGCATAGGACTCATCCTTTAATTGATCTGCAGCTTATCAAAATAAATGTGTGATCTATAAAACCTAATATCTGGAATGCCTCTTGCCATCTGTAAATAATATCTTATCAATATATATTAAATAGGCAGACACTGCTCCATCCTTCCGACCACTGATAGGCCACTGTGCCGGATCAATTCTCTTCTGTTCCGGGATCATATGACAGGCTGGAGCCTTCCAGACCCCTTTCATAATCTGCAGCCTACTGTGCATTCTTCACAGCACTGATGCTTCACGCTAGCAGTACATTTAGCTTGAGGCTGGACAATCTAGGACAACACGCTGAGCACAACACGTCTAGGACAACACATCATGTCTAACAAACACGTCTAGGATAACAACACGTCTAGGACCACACAACCCGTCTAACAAACACGTCTAGTACTACACAACACATCTAGGACCACACAACACGTCTAACACAACACGTCTAACAACATGTCTAACAAACACGTCTAGGACCACACAACACGTCTAACAACATGTCTAGGACCACACAACACATCTAGGACCACACGGTCAGCACAACTCACTGCAGGAGGTCTAACATGGCGGGAACCATATGGAAGGGCTACATTCCTTCTTATATATGTTATAAATGTTGTTTATTAAGAAATGAGGTTATTATTAAACTATATGTAACTGGCACTTACATGCTGCTGTATACTTACCTGTGTGACGCATTGGCAGCTCATCCTAAACAAGATGCCTTTAATTAGGTGACATCTGTCTGTGGTTAGATGGCGGAGAGCAACAAGTTTCCCACCACATACACACAAATTATGTTTTGGCTCCTGTTTTCAGTTATAGACGAGTCAAACTGAGCTTTACAGCTTCATAAATAATGTTTAACCAAAGTTATCTCTGTGCATGCTTTATATAGATGTGTCAGCAACTCCCTAACCCTCCATTAGGTAAAGGAATACCTGGACTGAAATATTTTGTTTGGATAAGCCATCACCAGATCTTTCAGAGAAACCCGTAAACTGACAGACATTCAGCCTGACACCTAGAAGATACAACACCTAATACCTAGTACCTACCTTTTAAATATGGGTCAAACAATTTTCTATTGAAATTATTTTACTTCTTGGATGAACTGTGCCTGACTACAGAGCGATTATAATTACATTACATTCAATTCAAATGAACATGACCGACCTCACTCATAATTAATCAAAACTATATGCTTGCTGCAAAAACATAAAGAGACATATCGCTGCACGTGGAGAGAGACAACAAACCTTCCCAAGCTGCACCTGTTGTGTGTTGTCGGAGATGATTCACATTCAGACAAACTCCATGTGCCTGAACCAGCTCACTGATCTAGTGTCTAATCTATAGTTCCAATGTGTTCTCCACCCAGACAAACATCAGGTCTAGTTCCAATGTGTTCTCCACCCAGACATACAGCAGGTCTATAGTTCCAATGTGTTCTCCACCCAGACATACAGCAGGTCTATAGTTCCAATGTGTT
>JAODUE010026376.1:0-46849 GCA_027564755.1 Amblyopsis hoosieri
AAAGACACACCTTTGCTATTATCGTAGACAATAACTCAGATTAATTCGCACGTTTTGATTTACTGATCAAGAAAACAAGCTTTAGACTATATCGATTCACCTTAAACAATCTGCCATCCGCGGGAGCGCGCAAAATCACTTTCTGTCAGGAAATCACTTTTTGGCACAACACCTGTTTGGATAACATAAACATAGTTCTATGGTTATGCCAGGGGAATTGTTGTCACAAGTCCATGGCGAAGTTAAACTGAGGCTCGCGAAACCAGGATGTCTCGCGAGACTAAGATTAGCTAGACTATGTGCTGAAAATACTATTACCATTATTATACTATTACTATAGTGGATTATAATAATCAGGAAAGTAGCCAGATCAACCATATTTTGTAGCCACCACCTGACTGTTTAGGATACACAGTATGACAATAGCCTCTTATTTGATAAGTTGCTTTGCTTTTGTAGTCCTACTGCTATTTGCTATAATACGTGTGAATACCACTGGACAATATCTAATAGACAAGAAACCTTAAAAACATAACTTAGACGTGATTTTGTGTCATCCCTGCTGTGGGAAATTGCGCCATCTATTGCTGAGCAGAGGCATTGTTATATTATAGGTTCAATCGTTGCTCGGATACTTACTAACAAATGACCACACGATAGCCAGAATTAGTTATCCATAGATATAAAGGGTTCTCTATTTTGGCCCTCTACTGTTGATAAAGGTGTTGAACAAATCCATTCCACAAATGGAAGCATCGATTGTGCAGTATGGACGAAGAAGAGGCTCCAGTAAAAAAGGTGAGAAAAAAAGAATTACATTATAGGCCTATAAAGTAGGCAATTCATTGAAAATGTTTATTAAAATACTTTGCCAAGAAACCATAATGTAAAATAATAGAGTAACTATAAATTGCCTACTCTTAACAAAACGTTGTATTGACTAGCTGATGTCCCGTTTCTCCCTTAGAGTCTTCCAAATGGGAAGAAAATGGGAAAATTCAACCACTAGATCTGCGAAAGGTCACTGTCTTGCCTAAGGCTGAATGGCTAAGAATTCAAGATAATTTAAACCAGGTTAATAAATACCAGCAGAGTATCAGAGAGACTGCACAAGAAAGAGAGGCCCTGCATCTGCGCTCCAAGGAAGTGGTAACACTCTGGCCAAACACCCTGGCTGTAAGTTGAACATCTTTTCTTATTTTGTAAGTTAAATATTTGTTAATTTACGTCGAAGGCTTCCACAACATAATTTACAGGAGTTGTAAATTGCATGCATTTCTTTTAAAGGCACAAAGGCAGTTGGAAGCGAAGAAGACCAAAGAAGAGCTTGAGGAAAAACAAAGACAACTCATTGATATAGAGGAGGCTAAATATCAGGAGCAAATGAGAAAGGAGGCGATTGAAAAAGCAAAAGCTCAACAATTTTATCAAACAGATCGTGTCAAAGGGTTTCACGTGTGTATCCCTTGTAGACTGTTGTTAACCTATTGTAGAGCTTACTATATTACCTGCATTGTTATTAATGCATTATCTTTTCCCATTGCATCACGGGTGTATCCCTTGTAGACTGTTGTTAACTTATTGGAGAGCTTACTACATTACCTGCATTGTAATTAATGCATTATATTTTCCCATTGCATCCCTTGTAGACGGTTGTTAACCTATTGTAGAGCTTACTATATTACCTGCATTGTTATTAATGCATTATCTTTTCCCATTGCATTGCAGAGTGCACTTATGCTGACTGAAGTTTTGAAAGAGAGAGAGACACAAATTGAGCTGAAGCGAAGAATACAGAGTGCCTCTAGGGATAAGGACAAGGAATTTGTGGACATGTTGAAAATCAGGGAAGAGGAGGCATCGAGGCAAGAGCAGCAGAAAGCCCTTCAGAAAGAGATCGGCAGACAGGCTGTGGCAGGAGACTTGAAAAAGCAGTAAGGAAACTACACTTGACTATGATTTCACTCACAGTTTATCTCATTTTAAAATAGGGCAACATAGCCTATGTATTGTTAAAATATATATTCTTTTCAGGATGAAGGAAAACGAACTGTCAAAAGAGCAGGAGAAACTGGCAGACAAGGAAGAGGGAGCAGAGATCCAACGCCTTTGTGACCTGTATTTATGGGAGCAAAGCATGGAGAAACAAAAACAACTAGAGCAGAAAAGAAGCATTATGCAGGATCACCAGGTATAGCCCGTATCCTTGTGAACCATGATTGTTACTGTGGATACAAATTAATGCACTAATATGCTGTATGTGTCTGCATATCAATTGCAGGAATCCGTTGCCAACAGAGATGCTATAAAAGCGATTGACGCGCAAAAGCAGGCAGTTGAGGAAGAGCAAAGGAAGCTTTACCTAGCTGCAAAACAAAAAATTACCAAGTTAAGGAAAGAAAAGGAAGCCGAGATGAGTCGGTAAGTGAAATCATATAGTGTTATGCGGATGTGGAGATTTGTCATGGATCACTCATGTTGGAACCATTGAAACTATGGATCGTAACAACTATTAGCCTATACTTACAATACTGTTACTGTTTAGAGAGGCCCAGGCGATCAGGGACAGGATAAGAGACAAATTAACAGCCACTCAGCAGCAGCAGGTGGACAGCGAGGATGAGCGAATCGCTAAAGCCATTGCTGAGAGAGAAGCAAGGCAAGCCCGTCATCAGTTGGGGGAGGACTTGAAGAAAGCTGCCATGTTGAGCTCTATTGCTGCTCACAGAGAAGCAGTGGTATGTAGGCATGTTTATGATCTATTGAAAATCCAATGCAATCTAAATGCTTGGACAACTATTACTTTGCTAATCCATGAATTTAACATGATGTACTGAAGTAATAGTTTTCATCAAAAGGGGTAGGATAGTGAATAGCAAAGGATGGTCGATTGACTCGACTCCCACTCGAAAGGTCCTGGGTTCGATCTCCAACTGTATGGTTTTCCTGTAAACATTTTAGGGCAATGTGAATAACCGCTACCAGCTCCTACTTGTGGAAAGCGACTTCTAAATGACTTTCAATCTGATATTTATCAGGGGCAGGAACAGGTGCAGAGGGACTTGGAGGAACAGCAGAAGTCTTTGGAGGCACTTCAGGCCAAGAAAGAGGCTGAGAAAATATTTTTGGAAAGTCAGCAATTGAAAGCTCAAAAGATGAAGGAGAGTGAAATAATCTTACAGGATCTATGCATCAGTCAAATGGTAGTAACCCTGCAATACATTTTGTCATATTACTGCAGTTTAAATAATGTTTTGATAACCAACCATACACATTTCTTATCCAGGAGGAGAAAAGAATCCGGAATGAGCAATTGAGAAGAGAGCTTCAAGAGTTTCAAATAAAGAATGCAGAACTTATTTTTGAAGAGGAGAGACAATTCCAAC
Organism: Amblyopsis hoosieri; assembly: GCA_027564755.1. NCBI lineage: Eukaryota > Metazoa > Chordata > Actinopteri > Percopsiformes > Amblyopsidae > Amblyopsis > Amblyopsis hoosieri. The sequence continues at coordinate 3,387 of JAODUE010026376.1, forward strand.
ACTATGCAAATAAAGTAATAACCGCAGCAGAAGATGCAAATAGGAACAGCTTTCCTCTTCATAAAGCTGCGAGAGAAGGAATTGGAGGCGGTCTTGGTCCCTTGTTAGGTGGCCTAAGGCCAAGCTACCAAGTTCAAGATAGCACTGGTAATCAGATGCCCAAATACATAACTGGCACAACTCAAAACATCAAAGAGCTAAATGAGGCCATAGATATTCAGGCAGCCAAAAAGCGACTTGGATTTATATTGTGACGTTTTTCTATATTATTTTCTGTAGTGTGGTGGGTGTGTAAAGCCATTTGAGGACGTGTGTAATTATTAAATGATATAGTACATTTATATACCAGTAACTGTAAGCCTACTATTTAGAATTAACATGATCATGCCTGTATATTAGTGTAATATAATGTACTGGTGGCAAAGCTGCAACGAAGATCTGATAAATCAAGGAGCAAACTTTTAATTTATTACTGCATATTGGGTCATCCTTTAATAAACAATACACTGACTGTAATTTAACTGTACATTAGTCATTTCTAGATGTTTAATAACCATGTAAATGAAGCGGTCTAAAATAAAGCACCAGGGGAAATTGTGACTATCCATTTATTTAAGAATTGTTACAATTTTTCTGTTAAATCAAATTATGCCAGTTATTCACTTTACAAGATGACAGTGCATATCCATAGTAATGTTAAATGTAAAAACAAATGCACAGCAGAGTTTATACAAACTCATTTAATGTTGCATCTATAGTTTTTCTCCCAGTTGAAAAGCAACCATAGGCATCTCAAAGCCATCTTACAAAAACATGTAATAAATGTTAGCGATAATCATGCATTAGACCTCAATTTAGACAATCCAATGCCCCACTAAAATAACTTGATAAAAAGACATTTGCCAAAAGTATACAGTCACTCACAGCATCTTTACCCCAAAACAGATTGCATTAAATAATAAAAAAAAAACGAGGATCTCTGTTGCAGTGAACATTAAGATGACATTTCCAATTGGGACTATAGTAAAAAGATAATTACTAGTGTTCAATATTCAAACCATTTGGCCTCAATAGGTCTACTGACTTCTCCGGAACACATCTTAAACCACACTGATGCTATGAGAACAAATGCACCTAATCATTTTCTGAACTAGAACTGGAGCTGGAGCTTGGTTCATTTCTTTTATCGTCGTTCCGCTCTTTGCCCTTTGCACTGCGACTGTGTGTTGGGCTCCTTGTGTTGTCTTTGGCTTTGGAAGGAGACTTCCTGTGTGGACTACTGTCACGCCTCTTCTTGACGTCGGGGCTCTTTCTGCCCTTCCTTTTATCATCTTTGTCGCTCTCTGAGCTGCTGCTGCTGCTGCTGCGACCTCTGCCCCTTGACCCCTTCTGCTGCGCTGTTTCAGCGTCTTCGTTCTTACCTCGAGACGGCCCGTCTCTGCTGCCGTCTCGATGGCTGCTCTTGCTCCGGGAGCGCCTTCCCCTACGAGAGTCTCTGGCCTTGTCTCTGTCCGGGGTCCTTGTACAATCCCTGTTCCTGGAGGTCCCTCGCCTCCTCTCCTCCCTCCTGTGCTGCGGGCGTCTGTCCTTGCTTCTGCTGCGCTCCCTGGCCTTGTCTCCATCCCTCTCCCTTCCCTGGCCTCGGTCTCTTGAAGACACAGGCCTGCTTCTGTCCCTGCTCTTGGACCTGTGTCCGTCTTTAGCCGGCGCTCTCTCCTTGCTTTCGGACTTAGTCCTGACTTTCTCACCGTTGCGCCCCCTAGTGTCCTCTCTTGGCTTTTTGTCTGACTCAGAACGCTGCTTCTTTTCTTTGCTTTGATCCGATTCTAACTCTTTATCTTTCCCTTTATTGGCGCTTCGGTCTTTGCTCCTGGAGCGCCCTCTTCTGTCATCGCCTTTGTGCTTTTGATCCCTCTCCCTGCTTTTCGATCTCCCACTCCGCTCTCTGCTTTTGCTGCGGCTATGAGAGTTGTCCTTCTTTTTGGCCTTTTGTTTGCCGTGTTTCTCGTCCTTCTTGGAGTTGTCGTTTTCCTCACTTTTGGATCTGTGGGAGCGAGCTGCCTCCTCTGTGTGTTCATGCTTGCTTTCTGAGGCCTTTCTCTCTCTTGATTTAGGAGATTTAGCAGCCTTATCCTTGTCCACCATATCACCTCTGAAACAGGGCACAAACATGTTATGGAAAGTAGACAGACAAACACAAACGGGGGAATGATGAGATAAAAAGTAAAACCTAGATATCTGCAAATACCCTTTTTGGAAATGTATAAATCAGGGTTCCCACTCTAAGACTGACTTTTCCCTGAATATAATCTGAAGTTCCATGATCTACATTAAACAGAAAAACAGGCCACTAGAACAATGTCTATGTAAAAGGGACAAACACAGAAACGATAAACAAACTGAAAATGAATGTGATATTTAGGGCTGTTGCGGTGAAGACAATTTGCATGCAGTGATTTCGGTTGGCCCAATAGCGGTCTGCGGGATTATCGCCATTTCTTTAATTTGTTTTGAATGGTCAAGTGCGTGGCGGAGAGCTTTCGGAATAGTGTGATTATGGAGCATTTATCAAGGTAACGTGATCTCAGTATGTGGTGAGACAATTGTGCAACAGCATATAGCCTGTCTACCAGTTTAGTACCGGTGTTCTGACTGTACGTAGGCAATCGTGTAACTTTGTCCGGCAGATGTTTGGCCAAAACATCAGATGGAAAATATGGCTAATTAATTAAAAGCATATTAAATAGTGCAAGATCAAAAGCCTTTGGCGCACCAAGCATAGCCTACACCACCTTTATAGTTATCATGTAGACAGAACGAAGTCATGGCACAGTAGGCTGTTTTCGGTTACACAACCAAAAAGGTTAGGGGCCACATATTCCATTTTCTTTCACACAAATTACTTAACACTTGATTTTAATACATATAGGTCAATATTAAAGCACCAATTTGTGCCTTTTGTCCAATTTATGGTGGAAATGTTTATGTAAAAGGAAAACAACATCCAGGCACCAGGTGACAAAATATAATGCATTATAAGGCTTTCAGGCATTGGTTTCAAATACCTCCTGTAGACTAACTTTTCTCACTTAACTTAGCCATGCTTTACTCTTCTGTCCCAATTACCAGTAGTGTCTCTTGTTTGAGGAAGTAACTTCTTTAAGCGTGCATGTGATTCACTGACAATATAGCACTTATTCACAATAGTTTTATTTGTTGACCTTTCTAATACCACCTAGGGCTGAACGATTTTGGAATAATATCTAATTGCAATTTTTCTGACAGATGGTGCAATTGCATTTGCAATAAAACATTTAAAGTCAAGATTTAAGTTCAATATATATGAAACATTTAAAAGATGTTATGGAGCATTACCACATGAGATGGCATCAAATTATTAACTGCTCTATATTCAAATTATGAGAATTACCGTCAAACAAGGAGGATAGCATGCAAATACAATCAGTCGCTACCTTGCGATTTGCTAATCGCATTGTTTCATGTCGCAATTTCAGTTTGAAAATGATTAAACGTTCAGCCCTACCAGTATAATTTTGATGAATGGTAACTAAAATGTAAACATGCTACAAATAAAATTCCCAGATATTCCATTAAACTCTCCTCTCCCCCAAACAAATATGATACAATTGGTGACTTTCCATGTATGAAAGACTTTTAAAATCCCATGATATTCCATGACCAGTGGGAACCGAGATGAACAAATATTTCTGGGAGAGCCTCTCACCTGTCTCCCTTAATCCAGCGTTCTCCACTGACTGCCCTTATCCGTTGACGCTGCATCTCCACGCGCCAATGGGGAGGAGTCTCGCTGCGGCGGAAACGATCCCTCGACCGGGAACGAGACCGCGACGGAGTCCGATATCGCTGGAAAGGCGAGACATCATCAACATCCAGCCATCTTTATTTGTGGGAAAATCACCCATGTAGTGTTTCATGCGCTTACCCTGGGACCCCTGCCTTTTATCTTCCTACCCGACCGTGTCATCACAATTCTTCTGTTGTAGACTGATTGAGGATTAAACATTCTGCAAAAATACAAATATAATAATCCAACAGTTTAGTATAAGCATGGTTACACGGGACTAAATCAAACATGGCAGTTCCCAAACCCATGAGGGCTTTCAGTGAAGGCTACCTTTCCCTTGGCCTTTCCTCTCTTTGACGCTCCTTTCCTGCGTCCTCTTTCTCCGTCTCTTTTTCTTTCTGGTCCGGCTGGGGGCTTCTTCTCATGAGGAAGCGGTTCTCCGGGATGGCTGGAATCTCCTCGGGTCGAACGGAAGACAAGACCAGCTCTTTCTCCTTCTCGTCGGCACTCTCTGCCTCCGACCTGGGGTGGCAAGTCAGTGTTACACAGGTAGTGGGCAGCTACGACGAAACACGTCGTTGTCATCATCATGTACCTTTTCTTCTCCTTCTTCTTTGGTTTCTTCTTCTGCTTTTTCACCCTCTTTTTCCTTTTTTTTGTTTCTTTGTCAGACTCCTCGGAGGAAGATTGCGAGGAGCTCTCAGAGTCACTGGAGGCACTGCCACTGGAAGAGTCCTTGGCTTTCTTCTTTTCTCCTTTCTTTCCTGAAAATATTGAAAAATAATAAGTCTGTTTAACTACATCTGAAATATATCTAGTAAGGCAGTAGTGCTCACAGAAGGAGTCGGAACAACCTGAGGAGTGGAAGTAGCATTTGTACTCAATTGTGTTTACATAGTATAATATTATATGCCATTATATGAATGATATGTACACATCATTACATAGTTCTTTATTAATTAAACTTACTATAGCAATGCTTTATTCAACAAACCTTTAGTTTTAGGGATGAGCTCGCCACAGTTCAAAACTTTCACCTCAGCATATGGTCTACTGTTGGGATCGGTTTTCTGGTTCTCCATGGTAACAACAACCTCTTGGCCTGAGATCACATGACCAAAAACCACATGGACACTGAAGAAGAAAAAAAAACACAGTGGTGTTGGAGCAGTTTTACAAGGATCCTAAATTACAAACTATTCTCTATGTTTTAATACTACATACCCATCCAGATGTGGAGAAGGCTTGGTTGTTCTACAAAACAACAGAATGAGATATACAGTAAATATAAGAACAATTCATATAGCAGTTAGTTCAGGATAAAAGCTAAATAAATATTAGATGCTCACATGAAAAACTGAGACCCATTGGTGTCTTTTCCTCTGTTTGCCATTGACAGAAGGTATTCCTTGTTATGTTTAACAGAGAAATTTTCATCTGGAAAAGAACACAGGGATTCTAATGTACTGAAACATACATATTTTAATTATTTGAGAAAGTCTATTTACCTTCAAAGAAGCCACCATAGATGGATTCTCCACCTCTACCATTTCCTGTTATAGAAAGGAAAGATATGTACATATAGGCTTAAAGATACAAGAAAATGTAAACATCACTGAGCAGTTGATGGTGGTACACTTTATATAAAATAAAAAAATAAAAATGGTTTCGCACACACCCACCTTCACTAAAGTCTCCTCCTTGAATCATAAAATCCTTTACAATTCTATGGAACAAGCATCCTTTGTAATGCAGAGGCTTCTGTGTCCCTTTTCCAATACCCCTCTCACCTGGAAAGGTTAAGTGTTCACTCAATGCATGTTTAAACAAATCAATTTGACAACTTTCTGCTCATAAAATGTCCAGCTACTGTTAAATGCCATTTACCTGTGCAGAGACATCTGAAGTTTTCACAGGTTTTTGGGCAGACGTCTGAAAACAGTTCCACTACAACTCGTCCAACTGGAAACAAATTCGTTATTTTAAATATATGTATTTATTTATTTATTGTGTTTTAAGGTACCGGTACGTTACATTGACAGGTTTCTCCATTTGTTTTACCAAGAACGTTGCTGATTCCAATATCAAAGAAACATCGAGGTCGCTGAGATTTGATTCCCATGATGACCAATCTATTATAAAAATACAAAACATGTAAACAGGTATAGACATACATTGTGTACCGTACACTACGGTACATTCAGATAATGATACAGTATTACACGTTAAACAAACAATCAAACATGAAAGGTTAAATTCTGAATAACCAGGCAGAAAAAATACGTTCAATGTAAGCTATTAGCATACTGCTATTCACTGTTCATTAATTGAAAGGCTTATCACCGTACATGTAAATGTTGAAATACGTTGCACGGTGTTAGCTCTAAAGCTAATGTTTCAAATCTATCTGGCGAAGCATGATACATTAAATGTGCGCGATTACATCTAGTGCACGGGGTTATTCCATTTTGCTGTCTCTAATTCATTTATCAAAGAAACCCCACCATACCGGACTCTCTCGTAGCACGGAACATTCGGAACAACGTTATGGTACTTGCATATTGGCCTAGCGTTAGCAGTTCAGCTAGACAGAATTAACATGGACTCTTCAACATATGACCATTAATTCCCCGTGTAGGTACAATTATACATTTATATCACAGTGTATACTAAATTACCTGATTCCGAGGACTAAATATCTTATTCCTCAAGAAAAACAGCCTTCATAAAAACAAAAACCTAGCTCCATTCAGTGTTCCACTCACTGTTTTCTAAAGATGGCGCGACGGAGACGTCAATGCATTTGGAGAATCATGCGCCAGTCAACGCTCAGAAACCGACGTTTCCACACGTGTGTACAAGGGAACTGGCAGCGTTTGTTATGCTTACGGTGATCACCCAGCGACGCCCGTTGATAATGATAGAACTAGAATAGTTAACAAATGGTTTGAATACATCCCCGGTAAGGCACAGCTTCTCAAAACTGCTGTCTAACGAACTGATATTATACATTTAATTAAATGTACTGTCTTAGATAGTTTGGCCTTTTTTAAACAACTATCGCCCTGCAATAGATGGCCTGATCATGTGATAAAGAACATATACAAAATACTCGAAACTAACATACCCTGGTAAATTCGCAGATTCTCCAGGTCTGCGTTATCAGTTGAATAGCCACATGTCGACATGAATCTGTTAAAAGTGCGTTTTAGGAAAGACCAGTGATTTAGAAAGCTGTTGTTACTGCAAACTATAGTTGTATTTAAACATTTTTAGTAATGTACGGGATTTAGACCAGTAGTACCTTGGGAGGGAAAGAGCGTTCGATTTGTGTACTTGTGTACCATCGTTTATTGATTCACCAGTTCAGCCCATGGTTCAGCCCTAGTTCAACCCAGTTGTCGATACTTTGGCCTTTAAAACATGCGCACCCAGTCTGTGACGCAATGTACGTCACTGGCTAGGGAAGTTGGAAGTTCTAACGCACATGCTCTCCAATAACATAGCACGATATGTTTTTACAGCAATATGCTATAGACATACTATCATAATAACATGTACTATGCATAGTGAGGAAGCTAGCATTAAAGTTTTAGCTATTAGTCACCAACTGTGTGATCATTGACTTGTGCTTTGTGTGAATATGACGTTAGCTCACTAGGTTGACTGCAGTGCACACATGAAGTAACAAGACCAAAGACAGTCAGTGACCAACATCCTCTTATGTATTGTGTCACCTTGAACTACACACAAAGGTAATTTGTATTACTACTACATAAAGTCATATTTTGTATTACATATTTTAGTTTTCTTCAGTCATATTTATTGTGCTTTGCATTGTGTAATTGGGTTACATTGTTTGCCACTGTGGCTTGTTTTACAGATGACATGTTCTCCTAATGAACACCTGACGCTGATCTCATGTGGATTTACCAGCAGTTAATTTATATGGTTTACAGTCACAACACTGGTCCCTGTATAATAATGAAGACTTCTGTTTGTCCATAAAGTTGGCCAAGGCCAGTGACAATGTACCGCTTCCGATTACTGAACACCTGCCTGCGCAGGTGTTCACATAGTGGGACAGTGAACAGAGACATGGTTCACGAACAGCTGCGGGTCTGTTCTGGTGAGGACCAGGTGTTTGAGTTGGTGGGCAAAAACAAGGCAAAGCTCACTGTCAGTCATGTTTGTTGTGCTGTGGGGATGCTGTGGCAGTTCCAGAAAGAGAAACCACAAATACTAAGGACTGTTGAACTCATCAAAAGCCATCCACAGTTTATGACCCTTCGAGTTTTAGCTGAGAACAAAATTGCCCTCATGGATGATTTGATGTTGGTAGACACACTTTACAATGCCCTCAGGTAGAGTAACAATAACAAGTCATATTGCCAGTTACAGTATTGTTTTAATACAATTCTGAAATAGTGATTTCATTATTTTATCCCCTCTTCTAGGCTCAGTGTGGAGCCGCACGACACTCTTATTCAACAGTTGGTTTCAGAAGCATGGCTCAGAATAGACAGGTACTAAAGTTCTATACTTCCTTTGTGTCTGATTGGTTTGTTTTGGATACATTAGCAGCTACACACAGACACCTTGTAGTGGTGTTGTTTTTTGTGTGTGCAGATTTCCAATGGCATCCCTCTCCAAGTTTGCTGTTTGCTTAAGTGATCAACACCTGCAACTAAGTACATTGATGGGCTGCATCACAGAGATTCTCAATCAGAAGCTGCCCTCTATTCATGATGCCAGGTTGCCAAATTGTCCTATTGTCATCACATGTCCTCAAAGGGCCAAGTGTGTTGTTTTACTAATATCTAGTCGTGCTTTTCTAGGGTGTTGACTACATTGATGATTAGCGTGTCGGCCTTGGTATCTCCTCGTCTGAGGGATTTGCTCATCTGCAGAGCAGACCATCTTCTGGACACGGTGGATGTCATTAAATACAACAACCCTCGGAGGGTGGTACAGTTCTTGCGCAACGTCAAGTACAGCCACAAGCCTCTTTTGGAGAAGTGCAACCAGATCTTCCTGCACAATGTTCCCAGGATGGATGTAGATAACATCAGTATCATCATGGGGCTGTACCAGTCTCTGCAATTTAACAACTGTGACTTTAGGCTGGCTGCCAAAAGAAGGCTTATAGAACTGATTGATTCAAGCACCGATCCTTACACCTTCACCAAATTATTTGTTGCTTTGGGTCCCATGGCAAGTTCAGATATCAGAGAAGGGTTTGTTGTGTGACTTTGTAATATATATGTTGTATATACATTTGTGTTTTGTAAATGAAATCCAAATCACATACACCAACTCTTCTCAAGGTGTGTCTGTTAAGTGTGTCACATTATTACCTGTAGGTTGGTGAATACAACACTCCTGTTGGCGGATGAGTTCAATGCGCACCAGGCCCTGGCTGTAGCAGAGGCACTGGAAGAGATTCAGTGTAGGAACCTCAACTTGATCAGCAAGTACGTTTTGACGTTATTTCTGTCCCTGCCCGTATGTCTTTTTAGTATCATAATAAAGTCTCATACGTTTTGGTTTACAGAATTGCGTCAGTGATCCATAAGAACCTTCATGTCTACAAGCCAGTGGAGGTTGCCAGAATCACTCAGTCTCTTTTTCAGTTGCACCACCACAACCCAGAACTTTTCAGCAAACTAAGGAACACATTGGTCACGTGAGTGTTTATTTACTTTACTATTTACTATTTATTTACTTCTGTCTTTTCCTCGGCTTGGTTCGTGGTAGGTGAACGGCGTTGTATTTCACAGTTTCTTACAGGACAGTGTTGTCTCCTACGAGGTGACGATGCTAACCCGAGTTCTGTCCATGCTGCCTTGCCCGCATCTAGACGAGCGCGTGATCTCACGGGTGGATGCAATGTTGCCCCAGTGCAATCTCAATGACCTCAACACCTTCGCTTTGGCCATCGCAAAGTGGGTGCGCAATGATTCCTCCTACCGCCACAGCACGCCCAGCAAGTATGTGCGTCTGCTCCAGGTGCTGAACCGCTGCAGCCACCAGAGGTTGCGCACAGCTGACCGGCTGGACGTGGTCCTGGAGGAGCTCAGGTACACCTCGGGAGAGTGGTTTGAGGAAATCCTGCTAGGCGAGACCATGGCCACTATGAAGCGGCTGGAGGAGCAGATAAGCTGGGCCAATGTGCCCGATCTGGCCCTCTTTCTGACAAAGACAAACTATTTGTGTGCTCCTCTAATGGACAGTATAGCCACTGTGACCTTAGAAGACATTGACAAGGTGCCTCTGGACCAACACATGACACGTATTAAGCCCAGTGCAGGTTGAGTATGTCTGCTAACCTCACATATACTACCTGTCTCTTTCATCTCAAAGATTCACCATTCTGCGACATATGCTGTTCTACTGCCGTTTGCCGTCCTCAATTATGACACGCCACAAGTGGCCGAGTTATTTGACCTTTGCATTCAGCGCATCAGACCTCATTTAGGTGAGTGGATGTGGGTGTCATACACACATACATTATACAAACATTAATATTTAATTAACGTAATGTTAATGTATGTGATTTCCAGGTTCCTTCGATCCACATCTGCTAATACTCCTTGGCTATACTTTAGCCGTGGCTGACTGTTTTCCAGAGGAACTAGTTCGAGAAGTCTTTAACATTGACTTTTTGGGCAAGCTGGATGCCCAGCTAGAAAGTATGTATGTCCCTGTGTTACTGAATATTTAGTCTAAGACAACAGCGTTTATGTTTGCCTTCTGAACAATTTCAGCCATGAAGTCCTTAACCTTGTCAAGTTTGCTAACATGGCCTGTCCACCTACTCTGACAGCCTTACCAGATTCTCTCAACATGCGCATCAGACTGCGCCTCATGGAGTTGAATCGAGCTGTGTGTCTCGAGTGCCCCGAGTTCCAGGTTCCCTGGTTCCATGAGCAGTACTGCCAGCAGATGCAGAGGAAAGGTAAAAGCCCTTGGGGTTAGAAGCCCATGTCCCACTTGGGTATGAAATGGTTTGTTACCAAATGAAATGGTGCCACTTTGTTGTCTAAATGTTGTCCAGCCAATGGCCACACCAGCCCTCTGCAACAGCAGATCCACAAAATGCTGGGAGAAGTACTGGGTGGCATTAATTACGCCAGAGTGGCGGCCCTCACACCATATTTCTACACTGTTGGTGAGTAGTAATCTGTTTCTTTGTGAAAATAATATAATGTGCATGGATTTAGTTTTCCCCTTTTTTATATGTTGCATCTGTAACTATTTTAGACTTTGAGTGCGTGCTGGACAAATACCACCATCCTGTTGCCTACAGCGAGCCAAGCTTGCTCCAGATCACAGACCGTGGACACTGGGGATCCAGCTCACCACAGAAAAGCAGCACTGAGTTGCTTCCAGGATCACAACGGTAGAACGCGTTCAAAACAGACTGAGATGAAGAATGTTATAGATTACTACTATTACACGTCTGTTTCTCTTCCCCCCCCCCTCTCTTGAAAAAGCATCGCTGTGGATTTCTTGGATTCCAAGTCTTACTGCAAAAATTCCTATCATATGAAAGGAGAAGCCATGATGAGAAAGCGACACCTTGAAATCCTTGGATATCGTGTTGTTCAGGTGAGGTGGCATTATGTTCTTGCAACACACACACGCATACAGAGAGAAAGAAAGAAATGTAAAGTCCCTAATTTGTTTGAATTTGAATAGATACCTCATTTTGAATGGAACTCTATGGAGCTGTCAACACAGGATGCCTGGAAGGGATATCTCAGGAAGAAAATAGTCACAGACCTGTCTTGATGGATCTGTTTGGTGCACACAACCTACCCTTGTGTATCTAAGCAGTGTTACACGAACATTGGTTTTGATTTGAAACGCTCCTGCCACAACCTCACTGTTGAGTGTCTTGAATACCTCTCTTCCTCGCCGTACATATTATATACCATATAACTTAATACTGCAATTGTTGCATTCAATAATGAGCCCATATTTGGATATTCCTGGGTAAACTGAAAATATTGTATTCATTTTATTTACAAAGTTATCCTTATTTTCTCCTTAATAGAGTTTGTCGTGTAGAATACAATTGTATGAACTTAAAGGTGTCCCATATTTTTTTAAATAAAAGATGCATTAGTGACAAATGTTTGCATTTTACTGTAAGTATGTTGTCCTGCACCTGTACCCATATTAGATTGGATGTGCACACAAACTCAAATCATCATCCATAAAATGTATTTGTCTCAGAAAGTTACTGAATGATTTAAAGTTGGGGACATGTTTTTGACTATTATGAAATAGAAAGTGATCTGATTTAATAAACCAAAAAGTATTGGAGTAATTAATAAATTGTCATGCATACAGTATAGGTTATATCTCAATAGTATATAATTTTAATAACAAATCTTGTGTTATTTAAAACTAAAATGACAAACCATACATTTCAACAGAAAATGTAAACTGGCAGATGGATACAAGTTCAAAATGATTGAAATCTGAGTTAGTAGGAAGTATATTGTTTGTAGTTTTCTCTTACAACACAGGCATCTTGGCTGGATTAAGGCGCATGGACACACACGAGGCCCCAGCTGCATAGCGCAACTCTTTAATCATTCCAGTCCACTGCTTGGTCCCATCTTCGTACCTAATAAAAGTACAATGTGTTAATTAACTTTTCTACAGGTCATTGTACTGTTTTGTATTCATGATCTCAAATTATATGTAGGCCTATTGCAAATGTATAGCAGTTGACATTATCACTTCAAAACTTGACAAATGTCATCGCATTACATAATCTAAATGAAGGGGGGGGGGGGGTGATACATACTGCCAAATATCAATCATTTCACTGGGAGAACATTCTTTATTTTCCATCTCCACCACTGCAAAGCCTCCTACAGCATACAACAGACCACCACAGTCGACCAAGTTGACCGAGCTCCTTTCTTGTGGAAACTCAGTGAAGGGTGACCATCTGCAACATATAGTATCCTAACTGTTATATGTGGGACAACGTATGCTTTACCCAGATTCAGAACATTTGAAAACCAAAACAAATGTTTTAGGTTATATATTATACAAGCATGGTCAAAATATTTCTTGAACAGAGGGGCCAGAGGTAAAAGTATATTTTGCATGTGTATAAATGTACTAAAGAGCATACTTGTTTGTTCCAAGGTCATAGGCTTCACATGCAGCTGTGAGGCCTTCTTCATTCACTCCCCCAACCACAATGATCTTCCCTTTGTGGATTACTGCCCCAAACATGGATCTTTGGATTGTCATAGAAGCCAATTCCCTCCACTCTGATTTTTTATGGTTGTATGCAAACATCTTATTGGTGGTTTTGCTATATTTTGAGTGGAAAAAGGTTAATGTGAAAAACATTTGTTTGTAGAACATCCACATCTATCATACACACAGACACACACACACACACACTTTCAAGCCTTTTTTTAATTGTATTTTATTGTTATATGCATTTAACACACACTATTGTTGTAGCCTTACTTGTCATCCGCTTTTCCTCCGATACAGTACAGCAGTCCATTTTCAGACACAATACTGTGCCCATGGATTTTCAAAGGCAACTTTTTGGTTGAAGTCCACTTCATTTTTCTATATTTGGTAATGGAAATAACATTTAGTTTCATTAGTTACTGAAAATTAATTCAGTAGCCTATAAATTAACACAAGATTAGGCTTCATAAGCATATTGTATGTACTCACTCAGTGTCATAGCACATAACAGAGTCAAGAGACTCATTGGACTCCAAATCTTTTCCTGCTACAGCAAAGATGAGATGGTCAGATTCACCCATAGCAAACAGACATCTCGGAGAGGGCATGGGTGGCAGAGCTGCCCAACCAGTAGTAAGGTTGTCCATCTGTAAGAAATTATTTTTAGTTTGGTTTTAGACCTTTAAACCTTTCGTAGTTGAAACCAGGGAACATGTTTTACAACACAAAGACATTTATTGCATTTCTACCTGATAATGGTAGCACTGTAATGGGGTTTCTTTGTCCTCTTCATCAATAAACAATCCTCCCAAGACATGAAGAGTATTCTTCTTTGATACAAAGCTCACATGATTGTGGGGGATCTGCTCAGACATAGCAGCAAGAAAGCATTCATTCTCAATGCCATCATAAGCCACTGCAGTATTGTCATTGATCATCAGAAGCATGTCTCTGGCATACATGCCACGCCTACGACTGTCATTCAGGAAGCCTGGCCACTTATCATCCTCTCCCTCCCCACCATCTGGATTGTTCGGCCTCTCAGGAAGCTTCCCAGCAAAGGCATCTTTAATCACTTTGATCTTTTTGAGGAGCTCGGGATCAGATTTTATGATATCATTCATCTCTACCTGTTCCTTGAAATACTTCTCTGGCAGCAAACGGAAACGAATACAGTCAAAAGCCTTGCTCAAGGTCTTGACCCGGTTCTTATCTTTCACGACCCACTTCATTAGAGACTCGAATACGACCTCCTCTTTCTCCACATTCAAGGTGTCTGCTCCAATAATAGCAAATAGTTCATGAGAAGCTAGCTCTAGGAAATCCTCACCCTTGACCAATGTCTCAAACCGATCTGTGATGTAGTCTCTGGCAGCCCCAGCCAGTCGCTGACATGTCAGCACCAGCCCTAGCCTGAAGATGGCAAAGCAGTTTCTCTGTGACAGCCCCTTTTGGAGAAAATTCACACATACGGTGAAGGCCGAGGGGATCTGAAAGCGGTTAGCAACAGCCAGAATATCCTGCACGTTCTCATCGTTGATGTCTATCTCAGCTGAATACATGTAATTCACTATCATCTCCATTATGGCAGGGTCCAGGTTTTCCAGAACAACATCTTTTTTATTGTCAAGCTGCTTTCCATCTTCTGAGAAGAACAACTCACGAAAATAAGGACTACATGCTGCCAGTATGAGCCGATGACAGGGTAAGCGTCTGTCACCCACCTTTATAACACAGTCAATGAGCTTGTTCTCGTTTAGGAGCTCTTTGAGGCCGTCCTGAAGCAAAGTACTCTGAAAAAGGCGAAGATCTTCCCTCAAGCCTTGGCGGTCCATGTTAAAATCAGAAGAATGGCAGTTCTCACCACTGGAAGTGAAGAGAGAACTATAGACAACCAGGATGAAAGCCCCTCCAATATAACAGTGTACACTACCTCTAAATATAGCTTACAACCCTATCCAGCAAGAATTCAGCTTGGCCAACTGGATGTCTCACACAGCTGTCATGGTATAAAAACAACTTCGGTACATCCGTCACTATAGTTATTACTAACAATATGACCAAACAAAAAAAAAAAAAGTGTTCTATTGCATTTGTTTTATTAATGTCTTTAGGCATTAAGGTGTTGCATCGTCAGGACATCAATATTTAGAATGTATATTTACATGTAATTACATTTAGCGAGAGTACAATGCTTTCTTTGAGTATTTGCACAGGGGAAATGGTCACCTACAGTATTGTTCTAGTAAACCACTGTTGTTACAGCATGTGACAAGTCACTCGCTTGTGCCATTTTAAAAATAGTTATGCATCTCTTAGTGTTGAGTACTTAGCTCTAAATCATCACTCATACAATACTAGATACATATCTTAGTAAATTATATTCTGACAGAAATAAATAACATATTACTTTACATATAGTAAATATGTACTTTAAACAATATTATCCCATAACTTCCCACAGTCCCTGAAGTGTGAAACCCTCTTTTAGTTTCTCAATGGCAATACCCAGTTCCTCAGAAAACACCGGCTCCCGGTCTTGTTGCTGTTGTCGGGGGGAGACATTTTTTAAATAAATGTGAGAAAAAGATTCACAGTACAAAGGCTCTTGATTATAACGTTAAGTATCCAATCAAAACTTTTACGGTAAGGTAATTCTAAATGTACCTTATTGCCATCAGCAAAGTAGGCCTGAAAACAGAAACATGTCAAACCACACAGAATTCACAGAATTAACCAAATATCACAATGGTATCATTAGATATGACTGATGAGGCACTACTGAATAATGAGTACACCTTTGTGGAAAACATGATCACTAGGCAGCATACATTGATAGTAGTTAGATTAGCCATCTGCTATTTTGAGAGTGTGAAAAGCAAACCAGGCTTCCCAAATGGAGGGCACTCACAGTGAATGCATCAGTTTGCTCATCAGGTTCAATTTCCACATCATCAAGGGGCTGATCAACAGTCAGTTCTTCCAATGGCTGTGGCTGAATCATTGTTAGGAAAAATAGAGCTATGACAACATGGTGGACTTAACACGCAGGTATCACACACAAATGTGATGACATTAAAATGATAACAGACATTAAATAAGCAGCGGCGGTACAATAGGTACCAATAAATCAAAAATAAACCTGAAACATTATTGAAATGTTATTGGGTTTTTTTCTTGATGTCAAAGTAGAGCAATTTACCGTTTTTAGTTTTTCTTAGAATATGTTCAGGGGGAAGTAATTCAAATGTGCTAATCTCATGTGAGAATGTGATGTTTACCTTTTCTTCCATTTCATATTCCACTCCAAAGATGGGGTTAGCAGAGTAGACCTTATGTAGCGAGTTGATCTCTTTGACGGCATCTTGAAGTTTATCCATAGGGTCGATCTTAAATCCGAGCACATATCCTCCAGTCTAAGATGATGAGGTAAATTATTGTCCCACATTAGCCACAAGCTCAAACAGACACTACGATATAAGAGGTTCCAACATTAATTACCCCAAGAGGTAAAAACGTAAATGTGCTAAAATATTTGTAATTAATATTAGAAATTATGTACTTTTGGTATAGTACCACAAAATAATATTGGGAAGGGACATCCTTTTTAAAGCCTAGGATATAAGAGGTTATTTGTCATTCATTAGGGGTATGCTAATGTGGCAAAAAAAAAACACATTACCTGTTGCGAGCTCTCTATCACCAAAGCCAAGCCAAACTTCGAGTCTCTTATTCTGATCGATCGCTTTTAGTAAGAAAATAATTGAATGTTAGAAAATCTACAAGTGTAAAAAAACTTCAACATTATTTCACAAAATCAATCATGGGAAGATAAATGGGTTTGTCATATATAATTAAATTAAGGATGAGATTTGTTTTGTGGTGCCATTTACTTTGTAGCCCTAAATATTAGGAAGCCTAACAAGAAGGTAAAATGTGTAAAACTTACAATCTGTAGATAAGGAATGCTGACATTGAAACTCTCATTCATATTGGCGTGCCACACAATCCGAACATTAGTGATAAAAAAAGTTCCAAGGTTACCCTATAATAAAGCCAAACCAATTGACATTGTTATACTGTTAGAAAGAACAATGTTTAAAAAAAACATTTTGAAACGTTTTTAAAAGAAAACGCATTGTACCTGGTCACTGGACAAATTCCAAACTCCATTAATTTTGTCATACACTTGCTCCTGAGGCAAGAGTCTAAGCTGCTTGTTTTGAATAAGGGCTCCTCGCAGTTTCAGGTCTCTGTACATTTTTGAGGTTTCATAAGCCCTACAATAAAGCAAGATAAAGATGGAAATTAGACAACATGGCTTGTTTTTCAACAAAGGGTGCTATACAGTATATATATATATTGCTATTAAACATGTTTAGGTTAGGATGTACCTGTGTACAGCAATGACAGAAGTAAATAGCCTTGGACTTCCGGGAACCACATTTGTGAAAATGAACTCAAATCTAGTATTGTTGGACTTTGTCAAGATGTACAGAGCTTCTGTCTGGCCTCTAAGTTTCTAGAAAAGAACATTTACTCCTCAAACATCAAGCAATTTCATCCAATACTGTCCATATTTGTTGGGTAAGATATTTCCATTCCATTTTGACAATGTACTGTATACCGAATAAGGCAACGAAACAAGTATTTTGTAGATAGTCTAATATCTTGGGTCATTGTTAAATAAGTTTACTTACAGAGTTAGCAGTCCTTGTTGTGATGTTTATAACAGAATTGTAACCCACAGCTGAAAACACACAAACCATAAAGGCAGACCTACTGAAATTGAAGCTAAATTAACTTGATTTAGAAATTAATATTGTATTGAACACTGCACAGATGAGAACCGGACATGTTAATGCCATAATTCAATGTTCAATGTCACATGAACTGTAAATGATGCAGATCTACTCACACAAATTGACTCTTGGCAGAGCCAAAGAATGCCAAATGATCCTCAGGTTTGTTACCAGGAGCCTTCCTGTCAACGATAAAGGATATGGTCAGGACTGATCCAGAACCAAAGGCATCTAAAAAATAATTGCTAAAGATTGTCAGGAAAACTTCTGATGTATTTGTCTTTTTATTTAGCATTCTAATGTTATCTACCCCGATCTCCATTGTTTCCTTTCGTGTCTTCAATAGAGTCAAGACAGTCTATCAGTACCTCCCCTGGACGAGATTTCATCTGCCTGTAAGGAGATGACACAGTATGCTGTATAACATTTCAAAACAAGTCCACCCTTCAATAAGGGTTGCAGCAGATAGAAAAAAACCTTTCTCAGGAATATAATATAATCAGGTATAGATTAAGACCTCAGACGATACATTTGTTTAATAATGTGTAATTGTTTAATGAATGTGGCTAGCAATAAGTAAATTACTGTGTAGATAGTTCATTATTAGATAGAAATGACTAAAGATGCATTGTTTACTTTGCTCTATCGTACCGTACTGGTAGTGGCTAGCATGGACAAGCAACGTAGATGCATGATATAACTTACTGTGTTGTTATGTCGAACCTTACGTCTCTATCTTCCCAAAGTGCATCTAAAACAGAAGCCATGATAACATAAAATCTCACGTTTGTTGCTGTTTTTAATAATGAAAACAATACTAGCTTGATGGCTAATCTGTAAATCCTCTTGGCGTCAGTATCCCCGTAGTAACAGACGGGAAGCGAAAGGGCCAGCCAGGACAACCGTTCAGGTGTACTAGCGTCACCTACTGGTACAGACCAACATATGATCGAGACAGGTAGCCTATTGTATTCTAGTTACATTAGAACTACTAACTAACTAACTAACTAACTAACTAACTGTAGTAGGACACATGCAACGTTTTAACGTATCGATTCTAATGGACCCCGAGTCTAATAATAAAAGTTGATTGATTGATTGATTGATTAGGTTGAAAAGGGCTGTGATGCTTACAGTAAAATCCAATGACAATACATTTTTGTGTTTTATTAATGAAAACATATACACATCTCAGGTCACATTTGTAGGTGTATACATAATGTTTCTTAAAATCTGAACTTGTTAGGGCTTCCTGTCATGACCCAAATGGATAAATAGTACACAAACTAAATAATAGCACACAAACAAAACAGTAAACACTCAGAGCATATGGTTCCATTTTCAAAATCATTTAAAACATGGCCTCTTCCTACAGCTAGAAAAATAAAGTTTGTAGTTATAGCAGCACATTGATAAAAAGAAATAAGATATATGTAAATTATGTATATATAAACCTGAAATGTATAGTCTAATGAATGAAGCTGCCACTTCTTTTCCATGAACAAAATTCAAACATTAAAATAATAGCACACAACATGTTCCACAATACAATTGATGTACTGTATTTCATAGTAAATAACCTACAGTCTCGGAGGGTAGGTGTGTAACTCATTTAAAATGCAGTTATTTTGAAACAGTCTGTTTTCTAGTAAACTACTGAATATCTTGCCAGTTATGATAGTCCGTGATGGGTGGTGGGGGAGAGAGAGCACATTTTCTTCTTTAGAGATTTTAAATGTACACTTCATTTTTTGTGGTCTTAGTGGGTTCATCAGCTTTGAACAAATCATTCCTTCTTGTTTAACCAGCTATAAGGAAACAAAATATCAGAAATTAGAGATAATACACAATACATTTGAAATATGTTGCTGTTTTATATGTATGGAAATTAGGCCTGCCTGTCTTGTATAGAACACATATCCTCTTGCATTCCTCTTCTGTCTCAAAACGGTTGTTGTTTCCACCACAGCCTCCGTACCAGAACTGTGCACATGCGTTAGCCTGCTTATCGTAGTACCAACGGATGGTATATTCTCTGCAGGTTCCTTGCTCCAAGCCAAGGTTACAGCGAGGATCAACAATGGCGTACTCTACAAATGTATACAAAAATAGTGTATGCAGATTTGGAAATAGTCAAATCCTATAAATGTACACATTCCTCAGGTTTTGCTCACATATCCCTATCTGTTTTTTTAAAAGGTAGCCTACATTTTGCAATGAAGTCAGTATCAATATAAACAACTTTATAAAATGTTGTTAGTTCTCCATTTTCTTTTAACGATCATTTAGTAATATACTGTATGTAGTCATGGTAACTGTAACTAAAGACACATTCTTGAGTGAAGTACTGTAACAAAGTATTTCTACTCAGTTACTATACAATTAGGTGCTGTAGCTGAAGCCCACCCATGTGGTTCTCACCTTCACTGTGGACAGGAGCCACCTTGGCTGGCAGCAGATTAAACGACGACACTGAGCCTGATGAATGTGCTGTGGCTGAGGATGCAGAGGATGTCCGCACTGCTGTGACAGAGCTCTTTGCCTCTCCCCTGTGCAACACGGAGGCTGTGCTGTTACCTACAGCCACAGGTCTATCCTCGCGCACGCGTGTCCACTCCAAGTCTAAATCTTCACCGTCATCGTCGCTGCCCACCTGCTTTACAAAATAACCATGACTTGTATTTATAGGCACCCACTGAACACCTTCTCACACACAAATGGGTTGAATCAAGTTGTACCCACCTGTATTATGAGGGGACCAGGGCTTATGGGCAGTGCAAACGTGTCACCACGGCCCCGGGGATGGGTCTGGGTGCTGGCACGTCTCTGTTTAAGAATCTCCTCTTGGTGAGTCACAGCACCGTTGTTGTTGTCGTTATATTCAGTTATTCCATCATAATTATTTTTCTCCAGAGCGTTATATCCATTCTCCTGTCCATGCCCGTTGTTGCCAGGTCTATTGTTGCCATGCCCACCATGCCCATTGTTACTATGCCCATTGTTGCCATATCCGTTGTTGCCATGCCCGTTGTTGCCAGGTCTATTGTTGCCATGCCCGTTGTTGCCATGCCCATTGTTGCCATGCCCATTGTTACTATGCCCATTGTTGCCATGTCCGTTGTTGCCATGCCCATTGTTTCCATTCCTATACCCATTTGTAATTCGACTGTAGATAGGGGAGCCATTCTCATCTATACAGAACTGGCTTACTAGCTGTGACTCCAGTGCTGAAAAGAAAAGAAAAGGTCATCACTATTCCAAATGAATGACGTCTCAACCACACGTGTCCATGTGTTGACTGCATTCAAACGCCTTTACCTGGTAAGGTATTGAAGTCATCGATAAGGTACACGTGTTTACTGTCAGACTTGGAGGCGATGAGATTGAGCTCTCTCAGGAACTGCCACTGTGAGGGACCGGAGGAGTTGACGATCCCCACAGCGTACATCTCAATGCTGGCGGCATGAGCCTCCCGCACGGCCATCTCCAATTTAACAGGCTCGCGCTCGTCTGTCTGTCCGTCTGTTATGACGATGGCTACTTTCCGAACTTCATTACGGGCGCTGAAGAATGCCTCCTGTGTTGCCTTTCTGATGGCAGTGCCAGTGTACGTGCCCTCGCCCATGTAAGACATCTTCCTGATAGCATCCTTAACGTCCTGCTTGGATGTGTAGCGAGCCAGATTAAACTCTAACTTGACATCCAGACTGTAGAGGACCAGTCCGATTCGGGTGGCATTGCGCCCAACCGTGGTTCGGTCCACCAGCCTTGTGACAAAGTCCTTGACGATTTCAAAGTTCTCAGGACCGACACTCTCTGAGCTGTCAATGACGAACACAAGCTCCATAGGCATTTCTTTGCATTTGATGCCGCACCCTGTAAAGCGAACATAAGGTCACACGTTATGGCTTGCTGTGTTGTTGCAACATAGGTGTTTTAGAGGTGCAATATACTAGATGCTCACCACATATTTCCTTGATCAATTTGATAATATCTTCTCTCTGAAAAAGTGGAGAGTGGATATTATGCATCAACCATCTAACCGGTAAAATAAGTTGTTTGATGATTCACAGTAGAGCAACTTACTGTGAGTCCTGGTTCTCCTTTCTCTCCTGCTCTGCCCTTGAGTTTGAAGGAGAAATAGAAGTAATCATTCACTGGGGGAAAACAGTGTGATTCGTAAACCATTTGTATCTTATGATATACTGTAGCTGCAAATGTACTTACTGAATTACCAGGAACTCCAGAATCCCCAAATTCTCCTTTGCCCCCCTTTATACCTCTGTCTCCCTGTAACCCGCGGCCACCCTGTAAGGTGGACATGACAGTTTGTATTCTGGGCAGGTCAAGCCGGTGCTCTTAAAATACTATATGAAAATGTACTTAAGTTACTTTATTGCCAGGATACCCCTCTCCTGGTGGTCCTCTAGGCCCAGTCACACCTAGTGATCCAGGCTCACCCTGAAATTATAATTTATTTTGTTTTATATAATTATTCTGTGGTAACTGCGAAATCTGTTGGCATTGCTAAAGTACACGTGTTACAGTTGGAGATCATATTCACCTTGGGGCCTTGAATACCCTCCCCTGGAGGTCCACTTGGGCCCAGTGGTCCTGGTCTCCCAATATTACCCTAAAAAAGGTTAACAGCCCCCAAATTTAAAGGTGCCCTACGATATCGTACACATTAAAATAACAGCAAAGAATGATTTTATATGTAAGGATATAATGACGTTTCTGCATCCTGAGAATGAAATCACACTCCATTTTTGTTTGAGATGCTAGTGCGTTAAGAATTGACATCTAGTGGTAAGAAGTAATATAGGTTCAACTGTATTTATTCACTTTACACGGTATCACACGGTACAGTCTCTCTTACTGGTGGTCCTTGAATGCCCTCTCCCGGTGGACCGGGCAGTCCTGGCAACCCTCTGAAGCCGATGTCACCCTGTAAAAGGAAACCCCAGCATTAGCATTAGATAATTAAAGCCACTTATGTGCACACACACACACACACGCACACATGCACACACACACACATACACACACACCTTGGGACCTGGAATTCCTATCCCCTCAGGACCCTGTTCGCCCACAACACCGGGCAGGCCTGGAAGACCCTACAGCCAGAGGAAGTGATAAAGACTCATTTATTTTATGTGAGCTCTGCTTTTTCTATACTGTAGTTCTGCAGCATGACAGTGATGGTTAACTAAATATAAACATACACCGACAGCAGTTTCAGACATGTAGTCATTGTACGAATGACAGATATGAGTTAATGTAAATTATACGTTGGATATTATTGGCTATTTGTCTGCCAGTTGTGACATAGAAATTGGGAGGGATTTAAACTGTTTCGTTGACATCCTGGCAAAATGAGATTCAATCTCTTGTTTGCAACATCTCAAACAGCAAGATCAATACCAAAACGAGGCCAATAAAACCAGTTTATCAACAGGCACACTGCTTTTCTGGTCACTTTTGCCATATTATGCAGCAAATTAAAATTATTTGATTGGCAGACCAAAACATTAACCACTCCAGCAGGCCATTGTAAACACTGAACACAGGGATATGTTGAGGTGAGTTTTGTACAAACCACAGGGCCAGGAAAGCCAATGCCTTTTGGTCCAAGCGGACCCGGTGAGCCGGGCTGACCACGATCTCCCTGACAAAGCATGGCACAGGGATGGTAACATGATCTACACTACCTAAACACACTACAGTGATAGAGAATAGTGGTTTGCTGATACACAGTAAATACAGAGCATGGATACATTCTGCGTCAATATACCAAGACAGTTTCAAAATACAATGGACTGATGTTAAAGTTCTCATTAGGTCAATTCTGACCTTTGGACCCGGCAGTCCATGACCTGTCTCCCCGATAGGCCCAGAGGGACCGAGAGGACCGACATCACCCTGGTAAAAGACACAGTAAGTGAATGTGATACTTATAGATACTTGCTAGCTGGCTACCATAACCAAAATGTTCAGAGTGAAAACAGATGAGTAGGTTTTACCTTGGGACCTGCTATGGCTCGCCCTGGAGATCCTGGAAACCCTAGCCGGCCCGGCGTGCCAGGTTCTCCCTGAAAGACACGAGTTGGCCAGGGATGTTTTTCCAGTCAATTCCTAATCAGTGACTAACCTCATGCGTCAACAATCTGCTACAAGATGAGCAACTGAGTATTTGGGTCAATTACACCAGACGAAGGCATAGGCTTGGGAGTATCTGACATTTTCCCCAATTCATTAACATCATAATCTGAAGCAAAATATAGAATGATATGTTCTCCTACCTTTGGTCCTGAGGGTCCAGGAATCCCAGGAGGTCCATGTAACCCACGGACACCCCTCTGTCCCTGGTCGCCCTGTGAGACATTCAAATGGTTTTTATTTCATATCTTTTCCACTGTCGTGATGTGAAATAAAGTACAGTTTATGGATAATAATATACAAACCTTTTCTCCTTGAATACCAACTCCTGAAGCTCCCTCAAGACCTCTTAGTCCAGGTGAACCTGGCTCACCCTGAGTAAGTAACGGTAGATAAGCTCAGATCACCTCTCTCTCATGAATGTCTTTGGTGAGCCTATTGCTCAGGAGCATTTAAGAAGTGATGCCCATGTTTATTTATAATGCCATAGACAGTGATGGTACCATGCTTTACCTTTTGTCCTGGAGCGCCATCCTCCCCTGGAAGACCAGGCAATCCCCCCAGACCAGATGCACCAGGTTCCCCCTGAAAGAGCAGAATATTTGGTTGTACCAGCAAAAATGGTCTCATGCATGTGTTGGGTTTTCTCCAGATTCTTATGTGGAATGTTCTGGATCAGTATGAGCTTACCTTATCACCGGGCTCACCGACACCTTTCTCTCCCGTGTCGCCTTGTTCTCCTGGCAAACCCTGGTCTCCCTGGAAACCAGCAGTTCTTTAAACACTGTTGACCGACCCTTTGCCCAAAAATAATTATTCTCTTTGCTGCACGAATGTAGTGACTCGTTCACTAACTCATACTAACTCACACTAACTCACACTAGAGAATAAACAGTAATACCAGAAGATATTAAACACCATACCTTACAAAAAAACTAGCGCTGTCAGATGATAAAAACATTTTATCGCACGCTTTACATAATTCATTGTGATTAATCAATCTCAGATTTTTACCTGTTCAACATTTTACCTAATAGTTTTTTTCCGTGTTATATCTTTATAACAAATATGTTAGCTTTATGCAAATCTTTGTATATATTTCGCAATTAATTACATAAAGCATGCAAATAATTGTGATTACATTTTTTAATCGTCTAACAGCCCTAAAAAAACTAAACAAGTAAACATTTAGGGTGGCAGTGGCACAGTGGGTAGAGCGGTGGCAATGATGGTTTGAAACCCGTTGCCTCCTGGTCAAGTGTCAAAGTGTCCATAAGCAAGACACCTAACCCTAACTGCTCCCGGTGGTAGGATGGCACTTTGCATTGCTGACACCACCATCGTTGTGCGATGGTGCAGTCCAGAGCCATGGAAAGAACAGAGTTACGCCATCTCCGTTCACTCCAATTAACTGTTTTTTCACAGCAATGGTGGATCGTAGAGCCTCAAAATAGTTCCCGGAAGTTAGCCTAAATACTAAAAGTACCCTATACATTTTATTTTAAATGTAAATTGGTACATTTATTGACTACTAATTCCTAAGTTCTATATCTGTATATACAGTATATATTCAAATTGCCCACCAAGCACTTCCAGGAACTATTGTGCAATATGTTTAGCCTCTCCATGAACCATGTGACCGTTGACAATTTCAAACTTCCGTTGGCGTAACTCTGTTATTTCCATGGCTCTGGTGCAGTCCATATACATGTAATACATCATGTGTAGTTCAATACATGTTTTCCCAAAGCATTTTGTATCTGTGAAAACCCATGCTGTATAAGCCTGTAGGCCCCTCATCAGATTTAGATGCCCGAGCATTAACGCACACAAACTAATGCTACATTATTACATGTCCATGGTGATTTGGCTAACCTTGGACCCAGGTAAACCCTCTCCTGGAACTCCTCTGACCCCTGGTGGTCCTCTGGGCCCTTCCACTCCCTGAGTGAAAACAAAGATATATCAATATGGTTTGTACCGTATGTACAGTGTGAATGCAGTCTGTACATGAACAGTATCCACATCTACAGTGTATCAGCATGTGTGCCAGAATGTAATAATTTCATTAATTGTATGTCAATAACCTTTTCTCCTTGTATGCCTGCTCCAATTGGTCCAACTGGTCCTGGTAATCCTGGGGGCCCCAGTTCACCCTGAAGATAAAATACCGTGGTCAGATAAAATGACTAGATTATGCAGTGTGTTAAGTATTTCATTAGTAGGCTACTTTCAATATTTCAATAGTTGATTCATTTATCGTGTTATCTTGTTTGTAATATCATTCACATAAATGTATACAATTCACATTTAAACAAATAATGTCTCAAAAGTACATCAGAAGGCCTAAATAAAGATGAAGAACATCTAAAATGGCAAATTTCTAGATCTACTCCTGTTTGTGATTACAGAGTCCTAATCATTAACATGTAATTACTGTAAACCCACAGATATCTATCAAAATGCCGTAAGTGTAGCTTCAGATATATATCACATATACTGTAACTATGGTAATACGGCGGCTGTACTGTTATTATATACTGTATATAAAGGATTTTCCTGCCAACCAGGATATACTGCGACTTCCCATTGATTTTCCCCACAGTAACCACTGTTATTACACCTTCCCATTTACTCTGTTCTGTCTCAGTTTGAGTTTCAAGGAGCCATATGTACATTCAAGCCTAAAGGACCTACAGGTTTTATGGATTTCATCAGAACCTTTGCTGAGTGGTACTTATTAAGCAGTGTGTTTACAACCCACCGCTTCTCCTTTGATTCCTGCACCTGTCTGCCCACGAGACCCTCTAGGCCCAGCCAGCCCACGGTCGCCCTGTAGAGCAAAGACAGAACATAACCCCAATCTGTCTATCACATCAGGCGCTTGTTGTTGGTTCACGGCCAAATCCACATTGTTCTTACTCAGGAACGTATGGAGGCAGAGCAAGTTGATACCCGTCACCCTTGTAAAATTAAGTGAAATGATCCTACGCACTAGGAATGCAATTGTGTCTCTGGATCCCATGTTCTCTGTGGTCTATTAGATTGAGCAGCCAAGCAACCTGCAAGTGAGGGTTTTGAGTGGAACCTTGTCAGTAGCCTGAATAGCTGTGACGTGTGATGTAATGCAGAGATACAGAGGAATGTGTTACTTCTGTGGGTTAAAAGGTTGTTATTTACGTTGTGCTTGGTGTTAAGTGCATATGGTCTATTTTAACCAATACAACACCCGCTAACCACATAAATGTGCCATGATCAAGTTCACACACAGGCTTAGACTTTGAGGTTTCACCATGTTAATATACAGTATATGTCCCTAATCTCTAGTTTTCTTCTTTACAATTGTGTATTTAGGTATATACTGGTGTTATCTCAAAACCTTCAAATTCTATTGAATCGGATATTTGCACAGTGCACACTCTAGGTGTCCAAACAGAAACAGGTTGCAGCATGAGGAAAATATTGTTTTTATAATCTTAATGAATGGATGAAGTGTGTGTTGTGTGAGTTGTCAGTGGGTCAGAACAGCGTCTGGTTTTACCTTTTGAAAGTTGCAGCTCATTTGCTGTAGAAATGGCTTATGTTAATCTTGTCACAGTATATGTTGCATATAAAATGGGATATAAGGTATCTCACACTGCAGTCTCATATAGAAAACAAAGGTTGCAAGCCACTGGTGTTCCAAATGGGACCAAGATTGTATTTCCCTGGTTTTAGGTCCTTCTGTAATGACAGTTGGGTAATCATACCTTAGGCCCGGGGAACCCCTCGCCTTGGGGTCCTTTTTCCCCTTGAACACCCTGTGGTCCTTGAGGCCCCTGTAAAAGAAGCCGGCATCACTAAAACATTACACAAAGGCTTTTTAGATTTTCTCTTTAGCTCACGTTACCCACTGTCTCCTCCCTGACAGTGGGTGATGTGGTTCTCACACACAAACACACACATGACCATGCAGTACACTGGGATGGTCTTCTTCTCCTGGGTACTCACAGGAAGACCAGGTTCACCTATTCCTGTTGGACCGTGAGGACCAGGCCGGCCCTGAAACCCCATGTCGCCCTGGAAACCAACGTCAGGGGAAAGAATGGGGTGAAGAACATCATAGGTGAGCCAGGATCTTCACAGAGTTACTGAGCACAATATACTGTTAAGTGTACATAGATATAACCTACCTTGGGTCCAGGAAGTCCGATACCAGATTCACCCTGGATCCCAGATGGACCAGGTAGGCCACGCTCACCCTGTAATCACAGATATGAGTAAAGGAGAGGTAAAAGAAAATATATACACCAACTCATATTGCACTGTTAAAAGTTCTCCAGTATTCTGTGTAAAAAATAGGATGTAGCAATAGTGTATAGTATGGAGTGTGTGTTCTCTAAATAGGGTGGTGGGCAAAGCATTTGATGCCTTCCTGCAAGTCAGAACTAGACAGGGTCTTCAGCTCCATTTTTGTCTAACAGCTCAGCCATACAGAGCTAATGAGAACAAAGAGCTATGACTGGAGGCTGTTTACATCAACGCTTGCAGTAATTATGGGATTTCAATGGTGCTAAACTTCTAACCTCGTCCCGAACTTAAACAGAACACGTGTTACAGTAATATGTAAATACTTAATTGAAACAATTCAATGCATGTGACTCCCTAAGTAGTAAGTAGTATTCATCTACCTATGCCAGAGGGTTTGCCTATATGTTTTTTTACGTGTGTTTTTATTAGCCTTGCTGAAAATGTAAAATAAACCTGCATCTATCAAATCAGATAAACTACCACTGGAGGGCGGAAGAGAGACTACACCAGACTGGTGAACATGCTCACAGATCACTCCCCACCTCCTCCAAACCACCTTAGCATGCGTGCCAATGCATTTCAAAGGGCAGACAGGTTAGCTGCAGTATATACAGTAGGTGAGCTGAGACGCCATGCTGGCTTGAAAACACAGAGGAAAAAATATGACATAATGACTGAGGACGGTGCTGGATGCTGGATATAGGACACCGTGCCTCAATGGCACTTTCTGATAGAGGCTGGTCATAGAAGCACTTGAAAACGTGAAACGTGCTGTGACACCTGCATGCTCCTGCATGATGAGAGACTGGACATATATTCTTCCACATTAATATGTGTTATTAACTTCTCTCTGTGTGTTAAGGAAGCTGACAATGCTTTAGGCAGTCCCCACTGTGTGTTCACAGGATGAGAGCCATTAGGGGGACCTGTTACGGGACTGACTTGGTGGTGGTATATCTGGCGAAACATAACAGTAATGAAGGTTAAGAGACTGGCTTGCTGCCAAATGTTCACACAGGTACCTATTAGCAGGAAGGCGGGCCCCTTTTGCTGTACAGTAAAACTCAGGGGTGTTCGATCTCCAAGCGTTAGATTGAAGACATAAAAGGGAAATGTAAAGGTCACCGCATATGATGAAGTAAACAACACCAACCTGCTTGCCCTGGAGTCCCTCTGGTCCGATGTCTCCCTGTGGCCCTGGTAAGCCCTGGGTGGGAACAGGACATTTGTAATGGGAATATGTGGAGAACACTCATCTGGATGCTATCACTAGGCAGTGTGTGTGTGTGTGTGTGTGTGTGTGTGTGTGTGTGTGTGTGTGTGTGTGTGTGTTGGGGGGGGTGTATTAGATACATGTGGTTTTACTGTACCAGAATGTCTGGGGTCTCTTACGAACGTAATATTGTAAGAAGTACAACATAACATACAATAGTATAAACATACAACAACAGTATAAATATCTCCACGGAAACAGAATTTCCCATAAAGGGAAAACAAGCTGTTATGTCTCAAGTTTGTCCCACTAATGTTCAGTGGTATGTTATTCTATATTTTGTGTCTGGCTGCGATGATGAAAACTGGTACAAGTACAGGTATCTAGAACCAGTTTAGGTTATGAACTGGTGCCCACCTGCAGACCTCTGGTTCCTCTTGTGCCAACTGGACCCTCAGGACCCTATCAATGCCACACAGGAAAGGGAATCGACCGAATATTCAACAAACGGCAAGCGACAGTTGTTCAAAACAAAGCATAGCACTATTGAGCGGGTGGGTGCACATAAACATCATATACTGTATAGCTTCCATACCCTGTCTCCTTTAATCCCTGGAGTGCCACATTCGCCTCTCTCTCCCTATATAGGACAAAAGTATTATAAAGTATCTCCTGAAATGAAAAAACATCTACAACAAACTGCATCACATACCTGCTCTCCCTTGTAACCTGGTTTTCCCTGCGGGAGAATACAAATGGTAAAGTTATAGTCTTTAGCATACACACTGGCATTCAGTACTCACTCAAACAGTACAGTGAATCTACTTTTTGATGGTGAATAGTATAAATTACCTGAGTGCCTTCGCTCCCAGGTAATCCGCTCAATCCTGCTTCACCCTATTATAAAAGAGCCACAGTGATTCCATATACAGCATCTGTGAACTACCTGTTCCAAAAGGTTCTCAAAATTGAGGAATACATTGCAAAATGCTCTTTTGGGTTTGGGATTGGGGATTAGGTTTGTTACATGATTTCAAATAAATATTGTTAATTACAGTGTATGCAGTTTAAAAATACATGTTCTAATCTAGTTTGATTGTCTTTCATTATCCTATGTGAATGCTATTATATTACAGTTTGAGAACCCCATGCCTATGCCAAGATGGTATAGGAATTAACAAAATAATGGAGTAATGATGCAACTCCACTCAGATAAAAAGAGAAAATGTGAAACAAAAGAAAATGACCTTCTGGCCTTTAAGCCCTGAGGATCCATCTTCTCCAGGACGACCTTTCTTTCCCTAAAGAATGAAAGAGATGCCTGAATGAGGTTAATTTCATTTCCTTCAGTGATATTTTACCTCAACCGATGCCAAAGGAATCACAAACTAAGAGCGTGAATATTGTTTGAAACTTGTGTGTGTGCTCTCATGAGCATTTGTGCATATATGTGTTACATGTGTGGCCCTAGGTGAGCGCGCGCTTGATCGATGTATCACTGGCTGAAGACGTATATAGGCGTGAAGCATCTTGTTTGTTGGGTCAGGGGTCATTTTGCCCAACAACATCTGGACAGTGTTGGACAGTTGCGGCCTACCAAAATCACTGGTTTGTGACCATTAAAATAACGAGAGCACTTATGAGTGCCATTGCCTGTGAGTGTAAGTATTTGAAGAATCTCTTTGAGGAGAAAGCACCTGGTTAATGAACAGGCAGCTGTATGTGAGCAAATTAACTTTTGTTAAACCAAAAATCCTCCAGCTTGCTGCAGTGTTAAATAAAAAAATGTGACACTTGAACGTCCTCAGGCTTCACAGGGAAAGTGCTAGCAGGACTTTGTGAAGAGCAAGATGGTAGAAACAGCATAGACTCACCGCTGGGCCACTGGGCCCCCTCTCTCCCTTCTCACAGGCACATCTCTTAGCCATGGGGCACTTGGGAAACAACACATGTGCATTCAGTTTTGGCAGAATTAGCTCTAGTCAGAAATAGTGTGGTATGCATCATTATTATATAATAACTATATATATTTATATTATATAGTTATGAATAATTACAGGTAATACAAATATTAGTATATTATAATACAAAGTTTCAATTGTATAAATCCAATAAACACCAATACCTCTTCATTAGCCAGGTCAACCTAGAGGTGTGTGTGGGGAATATGGGAAGGAGGGGGGTGTGGCAGTGGAGAATAGGAAACAAAATCAACATAACATTTCAGGTTTAAGCCCAAACTGCTGTGACAAATGCACGCCACAAGGAGAATGCCAACTCATATCGATGGACGTCACATGTTAATCTTTAAAAAAAGAACACGTGTAGATACAGACTGTAGTGATGGACAAGGCATACTCACAAGCTCACTGAGGACTTTCTTCACAATGTCTTCATCCTGTAAATGAAGGAGGTAGCGCGATGTGGGAGAGCTGGCCAACAGACGTAGCTGGGCCACATTGGCTGGGTCATTGCCGGCCCTGGTTATGCCCACAGTGAAGAATCTGATACCCTGGTTCTTAGCATCAGCGACGGCTGAGAATATATCTGGGTTCCTTGGGTGGGATATGCCGTCTGTGAGCAGCACAGCCACTTTAACGCTGTCGGGGCTTGATTCCTCCAGGTAGATCTTGGTCATGTTGGTGATGGCGTAGGTGGTGTAGGTACCGTGGCCGATGTAAACGATGGGTGCGACACGGGTCTTGAAGTTCTCTGCACCTCTCCACTCTTTAAATGTTTGCTCCGTGATTACGTGACTGCTGTACTGCAGCAGAGCCACCCTGGAGCTCAGTCCTCGACTGGTCTGCAGCTGAACACCTTTGAGGCCATCCACTACGCTTACGGCAAACCTCTTCTCCTGTTCGTGGTTCTCCTTGGCATTCTCAGAGCTGTCCAGCAGGAAGGAGAGCTCTAGGCTACAATCCTCGTCCAGGATAGCTGCGCGTACACATACACACAACGTCATAGGTCTCAGAAATGGTTATGATTTCATCAAAAATGCACTTACAAATACACACTGTTATATACACAGATCAGACAACATGCTTCAGTTACATTGTAAAGGCACGTGATTCTGTATAGGTGCATAATCTCTGTGGGTGTGCTCATACAATACTCAACACATAACACAATTGAAACTGAACAGCAATTACAGAATTCCACTAATCTCTAACTTGATGACAATAGTGTTTTCTTTCACGGTTTTCTTACCTTGTCCACCATGATTATTTGCAGCCATGGGTTTGGTCCCAGGCTTCTTGCTTATTTTCTGGTCCCCATGGTCCTGAGTACAGACACTGGTCAGTGCTGAGACCAGAAGCACCAAACTGGTGGATGGAAACATAATTCCTCCAACTGCAGAGGGAATAACATAATCATGAATACCAAAAAATGTGTTCCTTTACTTATTGTTCAGAATTGAGACTGAAAGAAATAGTCTTCGGCAGGAATGCATAGGCTATCTCATGTTGTCTTTTGGTATTTCTTGAGATAATATGTAGAATCTGTTCATGTCTTTCACTATTATTGTTTTTAAAGCATCTGAAATCTACATTTATAAAATTTTAAAGGAGTCCAAAAACTGTCCCATAATCATTTTCAATAGCATACATATCGAAAACTCACAGTCCAAAGTCCTTTGAGAAGTCCTATTTTGCGTGCCTTGCAACAGGTCCCAATTAGAGCAGTGGTCTGTTAGTTCATTGACAGTGCAGCAGAACTATGGTAGCAGCAGTGTGAGGCATCATTTGGGTGCAGGGGTTCTGTGTGTCAGAGCATTTTCCTGCCTCGCCTTAATAAGAGAGGAGGACCCGTATCCCACGAAACCATGCAAAGTTTCCGGCTCTGCCCTCAGGGAAGGAAAGGGGTGTGTTTACAAAACTCTAGGGGTATTTGGAGGTTTTTGTCTAAACTTGTGTTGACATTTGTAGTTTTATGGAGATTAATTATCAACTGCTCATGGGTTACTTCAAAGCGTAAGAACACACAAAGCCTTGTGGTTTAGCAAAGTCAATGAACTTACACTCTTACTAACTTAAAATAAATGAAGAGCAGCTATACTGTAAGTTCCATTATTAGAAGTCAGTGATTTTTCCTTTATATTGTTGTGTTTGTGTTTTTAATGACCAAAAACAGAGCTCAAGGACCAAGCTTTTCTGTTAAGACATCTGACTCATATTTGACAGTGTCAGTGAGGTGAATGTTTCCAATAAAATCAGACCAAGATGGTAAAAAAAAACTTGGCACCAGATTTATATTTAATGCCTACTGAAATCACATACATTGGATTAAAATTCTTATAGTGAATATATGGTTTAATAAAAGGTAACTAGTGGTGACAAACACATGGAATGCTCAAAAAGATAATAATTTCACTTGAAGGCCAAAGATGACCCTCTGACCATTCGTGTTGGTAACTTTTGACCCTGTGGTTACAGAAATTGGGCCGTCTTGTGCAGACTGGGTGGAGACAGAATATGCAGACATTTGCCAGCTAAGGTAAATGGCTTTAATAGAATCTCAAACAAATTTTGTACTGAGTGATATCCCGGTTTCTTTACACACACCTCAATGTGTGTGAATCTATGGCATGCCTATACTCTATTGTTGTTATGTGAAGGAAACATCTTCATCAATCAAATTTCAAAATAATTGTACAATATACCCATAGCCTACTCATGTAGAGGTTAGGTAAGGTTAATAAATTATAGCCATACACATACACTATTGGTGGTAGGGGACATTCTGACACTAGATGTCACACTTAGCGCACCAGTGTCTCAAATAAAAAACACACACCCAAACATGTCAGCACTTTAAGGTCAAATATTTTGTTTTATTGCAGGCAAGGTTACAATACGTAATGATTAATTGTCTTCAAACAACAATTAATGGTCTTCAAATAATCAGATGACGAAGTTTGGCATTTAATTCCTTTTCCTGTGTGAGAAGATTGGCGCTGTGTTCTTTGTATGCATTGAAGTCCTATGATAGATTTGATGAACATTGAGATTGTTTTCAGCATTGTTATCTTCACCACTTCAAATAATGTCAATAATAAACAACAAACATACAACAAACCTTCATGAGCTTCTCAAATTTCTTCATGGATTCATCAAGAGCACACTGGAGATCCCTCTCTCCTAGATTTTGCATTAATGCTACATCACGTTTATACCTGTAGGACATTATAAACCCTTTAGTAGTAGTGGCACAAGAATGCACTTAATTTCTTTGCACATATCAATTATTAAGTAGATAATAAATATGTGCAAATGTAATCTCTATGTAGATAATATGGAATTGTCCTTATAATTCACTGGAAAACCTTCACAGTATGCATACCTATTTTCTGCGTTGAACCGGGCCTTTTCCTCTAATCTCAATTTTGTCTCGAGTTGTATTATTTCCTCATGTTTCTCATGTTGTATCTGTAAAAATGTATTCACACCATAACATGAACTGGAAATGTAAGATTGAGAAATATAAAGATTTTATATTCACCTGTATAACTTTCTCTCTTTCCATTGATAGTTGTTTTTTCAGATCTGTCAGTGAAAAAAGTAGCAAGTTTGAAGCTGATTAAAAATATTAGGAAAAACTTGTGTAAAGGTGGAGTCAGTGACTTTATGATAATACACTTTCTATCAAATGCTGAGAATATTTTCTTATGGTCCGCTAGCAGTCCGATCTGTGTGCACGCTGAAAAAAAATCTGGTGTTTCTACAGCCCTGAATGGGAACACAAGTGTTGCAGACTGCTTCACTCAACACACACTATACCAGCATTGGCTAAATGTGTCCCAAGTTGGAGGGCATAACTTTAAATAGAGCACCTATGGCATTGAAAGGAGTTTTTCTTGATTGATTTCTAATAGCAACAATATTTCTCCAGCATCCCTGACAACACTAGCACATTTAAAAAGTGTAGTATGTTTAAGGGCAGGCCCTTGATCAGACTGGCCAAGTTAAAGCTCCTCTGGAATTACACTTATTACACTTACATGTTGAATCTATTAAACTTTCTATAAAAAAAAAGCCTGAAAATATTAATTAACTTTTTTATTATTGTATTATTATTGTATGGATGGATGGATGGTAAAGGGGGTAGGCTTAGTTGGACAACCCCTGGTGTCACACAGTAGAATATTTGTAATTTAAATAATATAAACATTTACAAAAAATATAGTGAATTATATTTTCCTAATATAATAGTTGTAGTATAAAGGAGAGGGCATGGATTTAATATGCCTATGTAGAATGGCCTTTGTGTCACTAAACCTAGAATATTTCGAATTTTATATAAAATAAAATTAAGTAATAATTCTGAATTATATTGTCTAATTATATACTTGTGTGTGTGTGTGGGGGGGTGAATAGAAGGTCACTAGTATGTGAAGAATGTTTTGCAATCGTGTTTCATGCAGATATATATTATTTGTTATTTTAAAACATCAGTTCTCATCTTACTTGTACTTTGACGACGGTCCCTAAATGCGCGTCTCTCCATAGAGACCCGTGTAATTTTCGGTTTTCGTAACGTAGCTATTTCAAAAACAGCTGTAGCTGACTCTTTATGCTCTAGTGGTTCAGAATCAGTTGTCATTGTCTTTTTTGCACGTTATGATCCTGAGTTATTGAAGCCGGAACATCCGAATGTGCGAATATGAAACTGATTTTACCTAAGTCTAGCACTCTTTACACTTTCCTGCTACTTCGCTTAGCTGTTCCTGCGCGTTCTGCAGTTCTTTGATGAGTGAAGCCTCTTTGGAATCTTGCATATTCTTTTGTTCAGTGTATTTCAACTGCCATCCAGATATTTCCTCCCTTAAAAACATATTTATACAATTAGATACTTGTAATAATATTAGTTTATGATAGATTGTGAAAAACGGTAGAATAAGATGAAAATTGGTAGAGACTATACCGATATTTATCTTCCATGCTTTTATAATTTGCCTGGAGGTTGCTGATTTCTTCAGTAAGCTGACTGACATGGGTTTCCATATCTTGTAATTGTTTTGAGAAAAGTGAGTTATTCTCTGAACGCAGGCGTTTGTTCTCTTCTGTAAGACTTGCATTTTCACGTTTGTACTCGTGCATGAAAACACGAATTTTGTTGTGGTTTGAACTCAATTGTTTGAATCTATGATCTAATAAATCTGATTTCTTTTGTTCCATGTCTAACTGTTTCTTCCCTTCTGCCAGTTGGCTTTCCAACTGTGTTATTTTCTGAAGTGCTTGGCCACTGAGTGGCATTTCGTCGGTGAAATCTGACTGTTCGTCTTTACTTGAGCGCTTCATTCCCGTCTCCTTTTGATGCTGCGGATAACAGTAAATTCCTCCAGTGACTCCTGCTGGACACCGTCTATGTCCTGCGGCGGAAAACAGTTTTTTTTGTTTTGGTATTCACTGAATAATAAATTGTACTTATAATATTATTATAGTAAGTTTACTTTATTATTATATTAAGTGTACTTAGAGTCATATTTCTGCTTTAGCTTGCACTGATAACTACCAAAAGAAGGCTGCTAGTGCCAACGTACTTTTACCTTACGGTACTGTAACCCAGAGCCATAGAAGTAAACTTCTATTGAACCTAACTGTAACCTAACTGTCACTGTACAATAGCGTACGCCCTAAGTACTACTGGTAGCTAAGATTTATAATGAATGGACTACCGGTACCTGTACTCGTAACTCTAAAGTCATGTCTAAGTTTAGCCACAGTCAATCCCAACACACAATGAATTAAACCTTGGTCTACCTTACTCTTTTCTCGTGTCGTCTTCGTAAAATTGTTCAGATTTATTTGTGGCGATACCGTGACCGATTAAATGTAGCCTACCCGTTACGGTAACTGTGCGTCTATCGCTCTTGCCTGGTTGCTAATGGTAACAACTACTTGTTGCTGGTTGCTGCTGCTGCTGAAGTGACCTTTGATGTCGCAGATCTACCACACGATGGGGCTGTTGTGTTTTCTATGTGTAGCTACAACCAGGGCACTTTCAAAGTCGGACAGTTTTTATATTTAGGTTTATTTTTAACATTGTTTGTTAATTAAATATACATACCATAAATCTATTAGGCCATCGTGATGTGTAACTTCGATAACAAACAACAAGAACATGAATTATGTTTGGTACATAATGTTTCTCCTCCCAATTATATTTATTTATTTAAAAAGTTATATTACATAGTTTACTATTAGCAGGGGTAAAATAAAGGGTGGTGCCAGATACTAACCTGCAACATCGGAAGTGAAAATCACGCGCGGTTAAGACAACGAGCCAAGACATATGCATAGGTCTGGTGTCGTGCAGAAATGATCTCCTATTATATATATAGCTATAGCTCCATAGCTTTCCTTACACAATTACCTCAATTAGGCTACTATTATTGACAGGCTAATTAGACTTTAGTTTTGCAGTATTTTCCTTCTGTAATAAGTATCATGCTGTAAGTGGGTATACTAAAGATTTCATTAAAATACAAATTGGTATAGTTTGTTTCTTATTTAAAAAGTTTGCAGAAAGACATATTAGCGACTTTGGCGGGGTGACCGATTACGCCACAACAAGTAATGTGCTCTCACGGGATTGGTGCACGCCCCTTATCATCAACTACCAGTAGCGGGACAAGAAAGGGAGATGAGAGCAACAGCATCCCAGTCCCTAGAGCTCCTCCATCTGTCCAGCTTTATGCGGAGCTGACCGGACCAGCTGGGACTAAGTAGCATAATGAGGAGAGAATTAGTGATAAAACTTCTTGTCCTAATTTTCTGTGTTTTTCGGTGTAACTCTCAAGGTAGGCTCGTTTCTTTTTATTTATTTGTTGTAATGCATTGCACTCGCTGTTTAGATTGAGGACCTGCTGTTTTTGCTAGACTACTGAACAGCGCATGCATGTCTCCATCAAATACTGTAGACCAACATGTGGTTGAAGCTAAAAAGGAGAAAATATGAATTGTGCCATTGTTATATAATGTAATTTTCTTTGACAAAGAAAAAGTTATAAACACGTGGCCTTTTTTGGTAGTAGTGCATTGAATCTGAACATCGTTTTCGTACTGTGTTCTGTGAGATTTAGGAAAGTGCAGCCAATCTTACTACACTTTTTATTTGAAACTTTTATATGATTAGGTAGGTACACATATTTTAAATGTGAAGCTAAAATACATGCCTTACTTATCACGTAGTATTAATATTTTAAACGTGTGGGTGTGTGTGGGCACAAAGCCCTCAGACAGATTGGAAGTTCTCTGTGAGAACTTTTGCCTAAGCTTTTACTGTTGCTAGGTAACACACGAGAGCATGTGGTTTACACAATATGTGTGGACTAAAAGCTACTGGTACTAATCTCGTTATGTGCAATACATGGGGGTTGAAACCTTGAGAATATAACTGATACAATTTAGTAACAAAGTAACAAAATCTTTAATATGAGACTAATATCTAATTTTGTCCTATGTGTCTGGACAGTCTTGTAGCTAGATTTTACGAATTATTTTACGAATTATAATCTGCTTTCTTTTTGCTAAACCCTCTATGTAAGCTTCTTAGTGTGAATCAAGCAACTAATTGCACTGCAGTTGCTGCAGAAGGCTTCTAATTCTAGCTAACACAGTTTTGACCTATCGAGATGAGAGGGTAGTCTCTCTGTAGCCTACCCTACATGGTAGCCTATATCATGGTAAAATGTCTTATGGGGGCTTCATGTAAATGTAGATATTCTTATAACTAAATATTTTCTAGGCTGTGATGCCTGGGTTGCATTTACATGGCATTTGACTTTGAGTGTGTGCAGGCAAGTCTCCAGGTTGAAGAAATACTTTGTAACCAACGTATTCTAGAGATAGCCTATGCTTTGCCAGGAAGATCATTCTGTTTTTCAACTGGTTAGTTGTAATAGATAACAAAACATAGCAGAAATTAAATTAGTAAAGTAATGGTTCAATGTCTATTAATGCTCCAGCAATATATTTGTCTAAATTACAAAAGTATTGTGAAGCTAGAAATATTTTCCATTTATTTCAATATCTATGTATTTACATAATAACATAAGGAATATTATTCTGAATGTTTGCACATTTTGTTCAGGAAAAGTTTAGCCTATATATTTTAATTTCACATTGTGATTAACCTTTGCTTGATCCTTCAGGGCAAAGGTATATTTTATTCTTGCCTGTCAAGGATTAAAGAGAGAAAATGCTAACAAAGTGGGTTTTGATTATTGTCTTTGTCATGACCTTTTGTTGCACATTATCTAGGCTTGATCCTTGACAGGGTTGCAGAATGCCTATCTTGGCAAAATAGCTAATGTGACTGGTTTTTGCGGGTGAATAATTGGTCTACGGTTGGTTGACTATTCTCTATTTTGAACGTTTTCTGCTGTTCAAAACATGTTTTGCTGGTAAACGTGTTGTTTTGTAACTAATCATTATCCAGTGAAACGTGTGATTTGTTCTAATAACAAATTAAACACAGAGGAAAGAAGAGAGAGATGTAACACTATATGTAAGAGGTATGAGGGTTGTATCTAAAATGATATATTGGTTTTCATGCGAAACAACAAGGTAAACAAACAAACAAGGATCAGGATCAGCAACCTGGGCAGCACGTGTGTTAAATCTCACACTCTTTGCCGGTGTAAGGGCATAAATCCTTGAGCAACTGAAACAATGTATTAGAAATCTGGTGGGCACAGGTGGCATATTATGTTGCAGATCCTTCCATCTTGATTCCAGATTGACACCCATACATATCTAGAATTCAGATTTTCAGTAGAAGCTTTCAATTCAGTATGACAATTTACATTTGACATCCTCCATGTCCTATTGAATGATTCATGGCTCTCCTGGTTCAACTTCTGACAAATCTGTAATGACTAGGCCTACTCTTGTAAAGCTGCATGATGGTAATCTCTGGTGAATTGTAATAACTGTCCGATTATTTATTAGAACTATAGAACTATAAGATGTGCTATACTCTTGTGAAGCATCAGTTACAATTATTTATTCTAAGACTGTGTTTACTTCCTCCTGTTGTGCTTCTGCCAAAACTCTTTGGTTTTTCACTGTTTTGTGTGTAGCATTAGGAGCCAAAGTCAGTTGTTTGGCAATTGACTGCATTCTGTTGCATTGATTTCCATATGAAATGGGCAGCAGCACTCCTCTGGCAGCATGGGTGGATTCAATGCCTCGTGCTGCCAGCAGACGTTTTTCTACACATTGAACGAGTACGAAGGGCTGCGCCACAACAATATTGATGAAAGACTGAACACGTCCTTCAGGGACTAGACAGGATGTTTTTGTGGAGGTGTGTGTGAGTTGGGGGCACAAATAAATACTTGTTGTTTCGCCTTTTCGCAAAAAACGAACCTACTGTAATATGGTTTATCTCCATAGTGACATTTTGGCCTGTGACACCTCTAGTTATGAGGTTACATCTCGGCTGGCTTCTCTAGTGCCATTGTGATTTCACAATGGGGTTTCAAGCATTGGGAGGCTTCATTCTTATGACAATTATTCCCGTGCTCCTTATTGTTTGCCGACGGTAGGCCATCGTTATCTTCCTGCATGCGTGGGTTTTTCACCTGCTGTGACTTTAAGTATAGGCTATTTAGAAAAGACATGGTCAGCCAGAAGGAAAAAGAAAACAGCACATTAACCAAAATAAATGTGACAAAGACACCAATGGAAAACAGCTCCGCATTTGCATCGTCCAAGTCACTATTCCTCGAGCTAAGGGTTCATAGTTTTGATGGACAGTTACATGCAGTGTGTTCCTTTGTCAGAATAAGGACAGAAATGTTTAGATTAAGCAAATGGTACAAAGAAGAGGTTCTTTACTTAATGTAAGAGCAACTCTCACATAAGATAGTGCTTTTAAAAGGTTCAGCTCTGGTGTGTTTGTCACCTTTCCCAGAAGTGATACTCTGAGGAAACACAGGCTGTATTTGAAAGTCT
Source organism: Amblyopsis hoosieri (assembly GCA_027564755.1). NCBI lineage: Eukaryota > Metazoa > Chordata > Actinopteri > Percopsiformes > Amblyopsidae > Amblyopsis > Amblyopsis hoosieri. The sequence goes on from JAODUE010026376.1 coordinate 44,877, forward strand.
TAGCAGGTAGGTTTCTTTTTGGCATATATGTTATTTTTAAATTGTTAACGGTCAGCCTATATTGCAACAGAGAATATTTAACTGTAGACAAACTGTAGATAAAGACATTAGGTCACTGCTTTTCCCTCCAAATATATACAGTACATATTTATTAAATGTGCTGTATCTGTTCAAGACATTGTCTTTGTATTCTAGTTAAAGAATTAAATTAAAAGCCTATATCTTTCACCAATTGTATTAACCTGCTATCTGTTATAAATGCAGCGTATACTGACATATTTCACATTTTAATTTAACGCATAGCACGTGTAATTGTGAAGAAATATTCTCCTTGAATAACTGGAAACATCTCTGCACCATGTCTGTACTGTAGGGACCACTTGTCCTGCCTGCCATGTTATAGATGATGCTGAAAGCACTGGGATCATTGCCTTGATAACAAAGGCTCCCTTTGAGCAGATGGGGAGCAATTTTATCATTAGTAAACTGAGCAGGAAAAAGACTTGCCTCCCAACTGAAGGAGTTAAATGTGAAGCCCTTCTGGTTGAGGTGCTAGTGAGGCTTTTTTGTGTGGCTTTGGCTAATTAAGGTTAGTCTGGCCCCATGCTGACACCCTGCACGTTTTTAGTGCAGTAGCACTGACCGCACACCAAACGTGGATGTGAATGATTTAACCACTGTGTCCATATATGATTAACTAGGACAGTTTTTGGGGGGTTATTATATGAGACAGACTCAGTTTATTTAATGTAGGATTTAAAGGAATTACTCAGTCACTCATAATCCTCTTTTTTCACTTTCTGATCACTCTTTATTATTATTCCTAGTCTATCAAGGAAATATCCCACTGCAATTTATATTTCTGCATTATAGCTGTAATATATATTTTCCAGACTTTCGGATATTGATGCAACATTTATTATAGCTTTTGCCTAATTGTGGGGTGTGGAGTGAGTGAGTTGTTTGTTTTTCCAAAGTAGACAGGAAGAAATATGTTAAGGTAATGTATACGTCAGGGGCAGGGCAGATTGACCACCAACCTAGGCTGTGCACCACCAACCACCACCTTACATCTCCCTAACTGAAGACTGAAAGGGTTGTGGCACCATCCAGTACCATCTCGTACCATCCCGCACCACTATTCATCCCAATTAGATTTCTGACAGGAACAGCGTGTGCGATAAATCAGGCTGTCAGGGAGAAGACAATCACAATTGCACATTCCTATTTAGACGGGTCTGACAGAGCACTCTGCCACTGAACTATGCTGCCTGAGTCAATCTCTCCTGGAAAACGTCAGGGAAGGTAGAGTGGTGGTACCTTATCTTCACAAATGCCACTCAGTACAAACATCAAAAGGAGGCTTGACTTAAGTGCAGTGGATTGTGTAAGTGTCTGGGGGATGGCTGGCACACTTGTCTCCAGGGCTTGTCGATGCTGTTAACAGTGTGCCTCATCAATTGAAGGCATTCCTATGCTACTACTACTACACCCTTGAGAAACTAAACACACATATGTTGTATGTAGGCCTAATCAACTTTCAGTGATTTCTTATTAGCATTACGGGCACCAGTGCTATGCTAACTGTTAATATTTGCCATCACGCAGGATGTCAGTCAGGGCAGTTCCGCTGTGGAACAGGACGATGCATTCCAAGTGACTGGCATTGTGATGGAACGTCAGACTGTACGGATGATTCTGACGAACAAGACTGCCGTGAGTTAACCATCACATGAACCAAGTCACATTGTGGAAGAATGCTTTCTAAAATATTGTATATTGCAGTGGTGGCCTGGGGTGGAAGGGTTTCTGTTACCCAGAAGGCTATGGGGTTTTTAGTTTTAGCGTGTGAAAGTTATAATTTATAAATGTACAGTACAGGCCAAACGTTTGGACACACCTTCTCATTCAATGCGTTTTCTTTATTTTCATGACTATTTACATTGTAGATTCTCCTGAAGGCATCAAAACTA
>JAODUE010026377.1:0-22522 GCA_027564755.1 Amblyopsis hoosieri
CTACAAAGTTCGCATTGTGTGGTCCGTTCCACTGCGTTTAACATTGGTATAATTCCACATCTTATTTCTCTTGCTGAAGACGCTGAACCGCTTCGATAGAAGAGTTGACGCGACTGCTGCTGTTCTGCTTCGACCCCGATGATCGCCGCTTGCGGCTATATTTCATGTTTGTTTTTATAATCACCATCTAAGTGACAGCAAACACAACTTGTTCTCTGAATAAGATAGCTGAATACTTTTTGTTTGTGTCTATATTCATAAGAATTCAGTTGATAGTGTACAGTATACATTATCATTTATTGTATTTTTTTAATTTTTTGATTATGTATGTGTATTTATTATAGTTTTTATCACCGCTATACTGTTGTACCTTCATTGTATTGTTTTATGTTTATAATTGTATTGTTTATTTGCACTGTTAATTAAGCACCTTGTATTGCAAACTTGCACAAAAGGTGCTACATAAATAATGCTTGATTTGATTTAAAGATGATTTACAGTTACTACTGTAACTACTGTATAGACATTGAGCAACTGATGACATGTCATTAGTAATGTAATCACCTAGCAACTTACTTCAACCAGGTTTGTCAGGAAAGATTGCCAGCATAGGCAATGAACAGAGCCTGAGCCTGCCATTGGGCAAATGGAGCAATAGTGGGCGGGACCAAGCACACCTTAGTTACAAAGTTACCTATTAACATCCCCTGGGAGAGAGGTGGCAGTGGCACGCCTCTTTCAACCTTTGCACAACATGCCTCCATTTCACAGGCAAAGCAAGGCAACAATGTTTTACTGTGTGACCCGACCGTCTCATTTAGAGGGACCTACGCTACAGGGATTGTCAGGCAGGTAAGGTATGTACAAGAATATATTCATAGCCTGTAATCACCATGTGAGCTCACGCATTTCTTGGATAATCATTATCGTGCAGGGCCTATCACTCTGTGAACATTATATTGAACAAAAAAGCAGAAGGGCTGATTTATAATGACAAATGAAAATCCACCCACTGTTAAAGAAAGTATACTGTAATTAAACCAATCTAACACACTGTGATGTTAATGTGATTTTATCTTATTGTTAAGCCCTAGATGTCCCACATCTTTAATAAATGGTTGAAAAAGAGAAGTGTTATTTCAAATAATCACTTAGCAGTTGATTTTGAATTTGTGCCACTGTCCAACCCACACAGCTCTTCACGTTGTCCAGTAAGTGTAGACTGCCCCATACTGTGTGTTTCTGTTTTGTGCTTGCTGTTTACACACTAAATACTGTAACACCACTGGCAACACACTTCACAGACCATAGGGTGGAATGGCTAAGCTGGAGTCAGGATACAGTTAGTTCTACATGACTGTCTTGCTGCTTAAATGCTGTACTAACGTTAGGTCTTCGTTACCCTGCAGCCATTGTTTACTCAGCCATTGTACCCAGGCTGAAAGGCAAATGCAAACACAAGATGTTAGAATATCGTGACCTTCCTTCAACTAAGCACATACAATATAAAGGTGGGGTAATTATACTGGCAACTGCTATTTAAACCACCAAACTATTTTTCTTACCTTTAGCAACAATGTTACGAATATCGAAGCAATGGGTCTATATACTTACCTTGGCACTGGTTGTGGGGGTGGTGGAGGGTCTTAATTGGTCAACGGCCAACTCCATAGCGTCAAACAGTTCATACCTTAGAGAGAAACTAACTTAGCAACAAGGATAAGGCGAATACATTGTGTAATTTGAGTGGCTCAGAAATGTTGTTATAGAGCTATATACCCCTAGTTAGGCTCTGTCTGACTATTCCTCAGGCTAATTTAATTTCGCTTATATTATAGTCTGGAAACCCTGTTTGCATTAGCTTTATCACAGACTGGCAGTCCAATCAGTTTGGGTTGGTGAGATGACGTTGAAGTCAAGCGTGTTTCGAAATGGTGGTAGAGCTAGATGAGAAGATCAAACCAATTATGCAGATTGGTTCAGCGCTGTCCAATAGTTTCAAAATTAACTAGAGGTCTACACCAAGTAGGAGGAAATGACTGCAAACACTTCCCAGTGGAGCGTGTCCAGACAATATTCACAAAGTTAAGCTTCCCTAGAACCTCATCTTTTTATCTCTGTTAATATATTGATGTGCATGTGATTCTGACGGGATCAATTTGTAGAGTACAGCAATGTTTTTGTAATACTGGTTTCAACCACAAGGGCATTTCCAGACAGTCTTCTTGAACACACACACACAAGCACACATGCACACACACACGCCCACATCCCTGTTTTCATTCTCTCAGGCTTCATTCCCATACATTAGCTCCAAGTGCTACGGTATACCCGTGTGTGTGTGTGTGTGTGTGTGTGTGTGTGTGTGTGTGTGTGTGTGTGTGTGTGTTGTGATTTAGGCATTGTAAGAACAGCGCAGGAAGAGATAGACCCTGACAGTGTTTACAGCCAACAAGGCTAGGCAGAATAACAGAGGAGGAAAGGAAACAGGCCTAAGGGCCAGTCAGCCAGCTCTGTGTGAAACGTGCGCCTTGGAGCATGCAGGCCGACTCAGGGATAGAGCGTTAACCTGGAGCTGATCCATCCCAGCATCATAACTACACAACACATTTAATTATAACTGCAGGTGATCTCAGACGTTTCTGTAAAAGCCTTCAACCCGTGAACAATGGGGAACAATAGGTCAACATCAGCTTACAGTATATATTTGCTTGACTGTAAAGAGTAGACTTCTTTACTGTGGCTGCTGTTTTTGCAAACGCACGTCGCTACATATGACATCATACAGTGCTTTGAGGCAACCAGCTGTAATGCAAATACAGGTGCATTGAATCAGCTTTCTGATCAGCTCGGGTGCATGCAAATTACATTATTTTTGGCATATTTGCAGATATCTACATACAATCATACAATAGTTCCGCTTTCTTTCAAACACCATTTAGGGTGGAACATGAGCTGGAATGTTGAAACACTGGAAGACAAATCATATGACATAACACATATCAACTAATAGCTATCTTATCGAAGGTATTTATTATATGTCATTATTTGGATGTAGAACAGAAGAACAAAATGTGTGCATAATATTTCATGAGCATCCTGTAAATACATGACAGTGTTAGAATGGGCACGGCTCTACAAATGGTACCAACAAAATACATTTATATAAACTCATTAAAATCATTAAAAACATAAACCATCTTAAAAAAGTAATAATGAATAATTAAGTAAGAAATATTTGATTAAATACCAAAAATGTGTAATGACCGCACCACCACCAAGGGAGTTCAGAGCGGAAGGCACAGTGTTGGACGTCCTGTTTGTGTGAAATGCCTTCCCAGTTGGTGGCAATATCTGTGTCTCCGACAGCTTACGTTCGTGATGTTTTAGATTTAAGTGGTGACTTCTATTCCTGATCATGCTTTGTTGTTCACAGACTAATTACTTATTCAGGTCATTTGGTGTTTTGGTGTGTCTCTCTAATGAAATATGCATTTATGTGTACATAGAATGCTAAAGAATGAAATGCCACTATGCAAATTAGACATTTGGGAATATTTTAGTTACATCATTAATGGCTATTCTCTTTCTTGTGAAATGTCATTGATGTGTCTTTGTTTGTGTAAAAATATGCATATTTATTTAGTTTAGAAAATGGTTATAATTCACCAAACTTTTGTTTCTCTCTCTGTACTGTATATCTCTTTGTCTGTCGGTCTGCCTGACAGACTGTCTTGTCTGTCTGTCTGTCTGTCTGTAGAGTGAGGATTGTGGGTCTCTCTGACCTGTCACCACTACACCAACTGACATTACTCAAGCTCGCCATCTAGTGGAACTCTGGAAGTTTGACCCTGATCTGGTCAAGTGAAATCTCCCAGGCCACTACCTGCCCCACCTGGGAAGAGGACTACTTTGCATATATGCATTAGTCTGTTGGAACATTTTTACACATATAACCTTTAAATATATTGTAAACATTATTCAAAGTATAATTGAGATGTGAAATGTCTTGTCTCATGCAAGTTATACCTTCTCCCATTTGTCATTTGAGCTTTTCTTAAGAGACAGATACTTTGACTTGGCGTCAGTCAGAGGCGTCATGCTACTTTAGATTGAATCGTGTTTTTAACCGGGGTATTTTTTTTACCCTACATAAATACAGTTAGGCTACACAGAAGAATTTATATCGATACAAACCAAAACTGCAACGCATTCCAATGGCATTGACAGAAAATGTTAACTTCTCTTCAACTGCCCTGCCAACAACAATTGGAAATGGTAAGCCTTTTCTGACAGTACTGTGACATGCAATATTTCACTTAGCCTCACTAACCAAACTCTGGTTGTAGTTGATGAGGTTAGTTAGGCTACTTTAGCCTTTAGCGTTTACATGCTAAAGTGCGTCATGTGAGAAGTCCGTGTCTGTCTCTCTCACACAGACACGGATGTTGCCCAGATAGCCACACCCCCCTCCCACAACTGGGAGTTCCTGGTGGCTGTCCTGGCCTCGGCCATCTCCATCTCCATCATCATCGCCCTCCTGGCTAAGTGCCAGGTGGTCCGACGGTACCTGGCCAGCTACAGACACACCCGGCTGAGGGAAGGAGACAACGTCAGCCAGTGTGACCCCTCAGGTATGTCCTGCGACCACCCTGGAAGGAATAAACCCACAGCCTGTTTGAATACAGATGTTTTGAAGCAAAGTAGTTCTCATAGAGAGTGAGGTTCGCAAACGTGTCAAGTCAGCTATATATTTATTAATCACACTACAGTCTCGAAAGGATACACAGGCCCAGATTTCACATGGAAGTCAATGACACTCCATTTACCTGCTCCTGCTAGAGATAATAGTTTGATTTCTATGTTTTGAAGTGATGTACAGATATAAACTCCTATAGATTATAATACAACATTTTGTATTTTGTATTACTGCACTGAAAATCAAGTGCTGCTCAACACTCAACGCTGTAACATCAAGATGTGAAAAGTGAATCAATATTGCAGTAAATAGCCTATTTTTTAAAGTAAATCATTTCAAAACCAGAGGAATTTCACTACTGCTTCTTCTAACAGACGAATACAAACTAACAAACAATATCTGAGGACAATTTAGAAGGTATATTACACATGTTCAAATCTGGATGTAACTTAAGTTTATAGTTCTCTCAGTGCCAATGTTTATTATGCATATTTAATCTTTCAAATTTTTGCTATAATGTTAAATGAAAGGGGAGTTGTAGAGAACAATGTGAGCCCAGGAGCTCTGAGGGGGGAGGAGTAGGGATAAGTGGAGGGGCATATTCTCTGTGGGGTTAAAACCCTGCCAAACAACAACAATACACATTTCTTCATGTACAATCATAAGGGTGTGTCCTTCTGTTGTTATAGGCTTGGAGGTAGAGTTTTCCATGCACGGGGGCCATGGGATGCACCCACGCTCTATGCCCCCTATGGATGAAGAGGACGATGATGGCTTCATAGAGGACAACTACATCCAGGCCAGCGAGAGAGAGAGGGCGGAGAGAGCTGTGACGAAGATGGCCGACTCTGACGGAGACGATCAGGATCTGGACGAATTCACCATCGGTTAACGCCAGGAACCTGGATGATGGACATTGATAAGGATTCCCCTATTTTATCCTATTTTATCTCTGGACCTCTGCTCTCTAGATATGTTATAAGTCCACTCCTATTTTTAAATGTTTTTAAATGTTGATACTTTTTTATTAAGTTAAAATAATAACAAATCAAAACGTGGCAAATCGGTTACAACTTCGAAACCATGTGTTCGGATTGTTTCTTTTGAAGACCAGCATCTTACAAAAATCATTATGCAACGTTTCAACAAGGATATACTGCAAGTTACCCCTTCCACTTCCTACTGACCAAATAGGCTCTCTTTGGGCATGTGTTAAATTAACAGATTGTACATTGTAATGTATGTGACAGAAGATGAACAGCTGTGTGCATGCACTTTGAAATGTTAATAAGCACTAAATCACACTAAATATACCCCCAAGGCATATCGAGCAAACACAGGTGATCATCAAAACACCTGGGATTTAGGGTACTGATAAAAAAAAGAGATCGAAATTGCTACAGCTGCTAGTGTCCTTGGTCTAATGCTATTTGATTTATTTGTGCTTGTTGTATGCATGTGCAGACTGTTGTGTTTTTGCCCAATCGGTTGGGTATTGTGCTGAGAAGATATAACCTACCAGAAACACTGAACGCAAACATTTCAGTTTTATGTTTTTTTTATTTTTTATTTCCAATTCAAGGTGCACCCTTTGATGTAGTCGATAAAGTGATGCGTGTATTTCAGTTTCATTTTGTGTTGAAAAGTTTGCCACATGGGGTATTATAGGCTTAGTGTTTGTTTATCCATAATTGTCATTGCTGCTAGTGTAAAGTGTCATTTTGTTTGGGCATTATAGGCCTATAACACTCAGCGATAACCTATACATTTGGAACTTTAAACTTCTAATTATGATTTGACGAACATGCATCATGGTGATATGATTACCATGATTGGCTCGTCGCACCATCATAAAATAGACAGTAAAATAGACAGCAAAGCACACAAATCACATCAGAAGAAAATGATGCTCGAAGTCGGTAGCCTATAATCGCCCTCAGAAGAGCTCCGCTACGGAAGAGCTCCGCTAAAAGCTGCCAGACGGGTCTATCTCTGTGACGCTGCCTGTCTCACCCTCCTACCCGGAAAACATCGAGTCTACAATCAGACAACTGCCTGAGGAACTGCGAGAGAGGAGCGATGATGAGTGCGACTTGGGCTGATCATCAAACTGACACAGCATTGATGGTTTATTAATGTAAATTGTCTATTATTGGGTCGGATCTAAAGCAAGATGTCAGCGTCCGCGATATTTATCTTGGATCTCAAGGGGAAGGTGAGTTGCGGCGACTTAGGTCGACGTGTTGCTGGAAGTTTTACATGACAATATATCAACAGCGAAGCACCTGCTGCAGAGAATATTGTGTTTTACTAGTTACTCGCTCGCATAGCCTATAAAGCCCCAAAAAACGAGGCGCTATTCAACAATTCTACGTCGTGTAAACAATAAATTGCCACTTTTACATAAATAAATGTGGTTCTTGTAAGGAAGAGAATGCGGGAGAAGCCTTGGTGGAAACTTGCTAGACTCGTTTTGTCATAACATGATCTTCATATTTTCAAAAATGCGTAACGTAGCCTATCACGGGTAATGTTTTAAAGTTTCTTATCAGCTACGGTAGATGTTAAACCTATAGGCTACTGCGGCAGAGTAGTCAGGTTGGTTGCAATATTCGTACGTAACGTTAGTGAAAGAATCAAAGAAGGAAGGCCAATGTGTTTGAGCATGTCAGATAGAGGGGATGGATTAGTGTTTAACTTAACGGTTGCATATCTGTGCTGAGTCAGATCTCTATCTATCTATCTCTCCATCTCTCTCTCTCTATCTCCCACCCTCTCTCTTTAACAGCTGTCTGTCACCCTCTGCTCTGCACGTTAAAAGCCATCCTCTCTCAAAACCCTGCATTGCTGATTACAGCAAATACATTGTAAAAAGCAACAGCTGGGCAGTGGTGGCACTTGATGGGCCAAAACGGAGAACAATGAAACTGAATGTGGAACCCCCTAAACCCCCCCACCCCCCCCCTTCCTCATATATACACACACACACCTTAGCCCTGGGCTCTTGACTCTAGGCTGCTGGCTAGAGAACATATTGTAGTGTCTTGCGTACTGCCAGATCATCTTAAACTTCATTTGAGAAGATGCTGTCCTGGTTGTGAATGTTTGTGATGTTTTAGACCCAGCGACATTTTATTTGTGTTGCTGAATTTGCCAGACCTTTAAAAAGATGGGTAACTAAAGTTGTGTGCTTTCTAATAAAAATCCACTTAATAGATTTGGTTTGAAACAGTGTCAGTTTGCTATTCACCTTCAGAGGTCATAGTGTATTTTACTAAATCACCTGGGAAAATCTGTCACTCACCCGGTTTAACCTGTTTCAAGTTAAAGCGGAGTATGACCTATGCGACTCAAGGTTTGCGCCAATATTTTTTAAAACGTTTCGGAAAAGCCTTTAACCAAGCAGTTTTTTTTTATTTTTTTTACTATTAAATCTCCTCAGGGCGAGATGTATTCAAAACATGTCTGTTTAGAGTAATCTAAGCATTTGTTGCCTGTGTGTTTGTATTGTGTGGAGATGGTCGTGTCAGTGTCAGTGTACTCTTCTTCTCCTCCTGCTGTCTGCTGAAGTGTGCGAAGAATAAAAATGTCTCTGTTACACAAGTGTGATGAAGTGATGTTCCCCTACAGACATACTTTGGGCCATAGAGCAGAATGGGGATTAGAACAGTGGATTGAGTACACGCCAACGGCTAACATCCTAAATACAAATTGGAAATAGAAAATATAGTTGATACAGGAGGTGTTGATTAAAGTGTAATTTGCAGAATGAATGAATTCTTTAATGCTTTGGTTTGTCCTTCATATATAGCGTAAAGATGAAATGGGCCACTGCGTCTTCAGTCCAGCAGTAAACCACTCCCTTTCGTATTTGTTCCAGTATAAAGTACTGTGCCTGTGAGGCACTGTGTTAACGGCACAATTTCGGAGACCATATAAATCAATGCAGCATATCCTCCATCTTTTGATGCGTCTTTTGTTGTTTTTGGCTCATCGTTTACAGATAATATGCCGGTGTTTGATAGAAGTGTCTGCTAAATGCTGTTTGTAAATGTAGAAATGCTGGCAGCTGACCCTTAATAGAGTTTTTAAAAACACAGTTGCACATTTTAGTTGTAGGAATAGGACCCTGAAGTTTAAAATACCTTGAAAGACCCTCTTCCTTGTTGGATAGCCTTGCATAGTTGGGATATACAGTCTCCTTGTGCCACGAGCGTTCTGGTCTCTAGCTTGAGTGAGGCTTCACAGTGGGAGACCATTTCTCCCCTTTTACCTTACTTTCCTGGCATTGTTTTTTTTTTTCTTTCTTATTTCCTTCATCCATTTTTATTTCCTGTCCTGTGTTGTCTCTGCATCTGGTCCAGCACAATAGGCATTGCTCCCCTTGTGGACAAGGTTAAAAGCTTTGTGCATGCGTGTGCGTGTGCATGTGACAATGAGTGATGCAAGCATCTCTTTCTGAGAGTTCTTGTGTGTTCGAGGACTCCATTGAGTTTCTGCTAATGTCATTACTTGTGTGTGTCTTGTTCCGTTGAGTTCTTCATTCTACCAGGAGTCAAAGATGTAACATGGTTAGATTCTTGATAATACTCGCATTTTGATAATTTTATTGCAGATCGAGCGATATGGGCGATCGTTAAATGAAATCACGATCTCAAAATGAAATTAATCATGACCTGCTGCTTGAATGGTGTTTAAAGTAATAATAAGATAATATCCTCTGTTTTAATATTTATTGTACAGTAAAAGCTTTGCACACCTGCATCGTACAGTGTGTTAAAACACATTCTAATCTGTAAAGATGTAATTAATTAGGCCTTTTGGACTGGAGAAAAAATAAGTTTCACCTAAACTTTAAATAACAAATCTTTCAACCTGTAATGCTAAAATATTTCATAGAAATAAATGGTGCAATTTATTTCTGATATAAGTAATACAGTGATGATAAAAACCTCCCCAGTAACAAAGGATATATATTACTATCCATTCTAAGGGGTTTATGTTGTGTTTTGTAGTACCTTTCTATGTAATATCTGATAGATAAGTGTATTGTGCTATGTTGTCTCTCCAGGTCCTGATTTGCCGTAATTACATGGGCAACATGGACATGAGTGAGATTGACCACTTCATGCCCCTCCTACAGAAGAGAGAGGAGGATCTAGAGATTATGCCATTGATCACCCACGGCTCCTCCCACTTTCTCTGGATCAAGCACAGCAACCTTTACTGTATCCTCCTGGCTGATCCAGCCCATGGTGGTCACTCTTTAATATTTTTTGTAAACTCTAAATTAATATATTGTGACTTGAATACCCTCACATTTGAATCATGTTTATAATGAATGAGTCCAAACCATCTTCCTTTCCTTCCACTCCTCGTAGTCATGCATGTTTATAAACATGTACAGGGTTACAACCGAAAGGCCTTTCGCTGAAATTGAAGCGGTTGCGATTCAGCTTCACTTCCAGTCTTAATATCCTGTTGCAGAGGTTCTCCTTCCATGTCCCATTCCTGTTTTGCATTAATTTGTTGACAAATTAGTTTGTTCACAATTGGAATACAGATTAATGATATGTTGTCTGCATTTATATAGAGCTTTTATACGACCAGTGAGTTCTTGATCACCTATCACCCCGCTCTATCAGTGCGCCACTTGCCGCTCTTACTGTTGGTGTCGACTTATTGATAATCGATATGGTGATCCCTAACAGTAATGTTTCAGTGGTGGCGATGACAAAGAAGAATTCCAATGCTGGCCTGATCTACACTTTCCTCTATAAAATAGTGCAGGTTTGTGATTTGTGAATTTTGTATGATTTGACCAGAGCCATGGAAATAACAGAGTTACGCCAACGGTAATTATTAGTCAATACATGCACCGATTTACATTTACAATATCTAATTTTAGTATTTAGGCTAACTTACGCAAACTATTTTGAGGCTCCATGATCCACCATTGCGATTAAAAAAAACAAAAAAAAAACAACAACTTCCCATTGGAGTGAACGGAGATGGCACAACTTTCTTTTTAACATGGCTCTGGTTTTGAGTAGCAGCCAAAATCAGAGGGCCTGTATCGCCACATCATAGATAACATAAAATATCAGCTATATTTTGGCCAATATGCTGTATTGGCGAAAATTATGATAAAAAAATAAATATACAGTATATACATGTTATACATTTTTGTATTTATACATGAACAATAATAAATATATATATATAAACACAGTATATTGGTGGCAGAAGTATTGTATCAACCACAAATCCAGTTATCAGTCGGGTTCAAATTTTGAGATGTTTTTCTCCTCTTAAACACAAACGTACATACACACACATGCTACAATGATGTGTGTTTATGCATGCATGCATTTATGTATTACACACATACATACATACTTACATGCATACAGACATACATGGTATACTGTAATTCATGTTTGTTAAAAGTGTTTGTGCTTGTCTAGGTGTTTCAGGAGTACTTTAGGGAGTTGGAGGAGGAGAGCATCCGTGACAACTTTGTGATAGTGTACGAGCTTATGGATGAGGTGATGGACTTTGGCTTCCCACAGACCACAGACAGCAAGATCCTACAAGAGTAAGAATCCCTTTCTTTGGTCTAGTTGAGAACCTGCCCACATTCTCCTGACCCAGATAAGTAGCTGCCAATGTAATCTGAGAGGAGGAACACCATAATAATCTTGAACCTTTTTTGACATTTATTTACAGTATTTATTTAGTCATTAACTTTTTTTTTTTTTTAGTTTGTTTGCTTGGGGTAATTCATTAATCAATTCACATACAATTAGACTGTATGTAGTCTAGATATAGTTACAAATACAATTTGTATTTCCTGGTTTCTTTGTGGTATTCAGCATAATAACTGCATAGTACAAGGTGTGAAACAGTTACTACATAAGAGTGATAGCTAACACTAGTTTGTTGGGGTATTTTTTTTTTTCAGTTTCTTAAAGTGACATGTTTTATTCTAGGAGGAGTTTTTCTATTCACTAACTGCTACTACGGCAACCCAGGCTTGGCAAAAATATCCTTGGCTGCTATTTCGTTTTGCTCTTTAAAAATACAAATGAAACCAGTAGTTTGCCAACAGATGCAGAACTGCTGAACAAGCATGTTCTTTCTACGATGGCTTGTATACTACTGGTATGTGTAGCTGTGTTGTTTGTGTGTGGATTGAATAGGGCTGATATTCACCAGGCTCCTATTGACACCAAACATAATGCCAAATTCAGCTGGACACACTAGAGCAATGGTTCTCAAAGTGGGGCCTCCCAGGGGGTCTGTGAAATAATATACAAAACATTTTCTATGCCCATATAAGGACTTCTGGGTTTTCGCAATTTTCCCTATGAGGAAAATGAATGGCGTTTTCCCTATTCTCTACCACGGTCTGTGATTACCATGTTGTAAACTAACTGTTTTTTTTTTTTGTCAAACCCTCTCTCTTTGACAAGGAGGCACACATTGACATAATGGTGCTTGAAAAGCTGCATATGGCATCTTGCTGCTTCAGAATAGGTCGTTTAGTTGAGAAAAGACAGGCATGTTGTTCCAGTGGCCACTGTTGTAAATACATTAGTACTTTATCTTTGATAATAAAGGTAGCATGGTATCATTTTGGGGTTTATGCTGAGAGAATGTCATTGGCAGATAATTTGTAATTAAATTCCCAAATAGTCGACATCGGTGTCGTTATCAAGCTTCTAGTATTTGTCGCGCTCTCAAGAATGTGCTTTTATCTGAGTGGATAAGAGAGTGATGAATGACTCTCACAAGCGAGGACGTGTGGGTTTTGAGCATATATACGTGCTTACAAAGTGTGTGTGTGTGTGTGTGTGTGTGTGTGCGCATGTTTATTATTATTATTATTATTATTGCCATTGTTATGCTAATGCTATGTCAGTTTGCAGACAACTCTGCTCAGGGATCCTCTCATTAGCATATCTGAGGGGAATCGGAGCGCAACAGAAGAAGTGAAAGACAAGCCAACAACAACCCACTTGTCACTTGTCTTTCATCTTCCCGTGCTCCATGACACTCCGTCAGCCCTGCATAGCATCGTAATGGTGGGATGAACTGACACAGAACTGGGGAGGAGATGTTACCGCGAGCTATCAAGTTGTACACGTTTGTACCCATATTGTGTTCTCTGTTGTTGTTGTTACTGTTGCCTTTGGATGGTGTGTTGCTGAGCTTTTCAATGTTACACCCTATAGTGCCGTCACAATTGCAGCGTCCCAGCTAAGCGTTTTGTGTTTATTTTGTGTTTTTTTTTTTTTTTTAATCGGGACTGTGCTGAAAAGTCTGCATCATATTGGGAAGGGAACATAATGTCTTGATCCTAGCTAGGAGGTCTGTAGGGGGAGGAGCTAAGTTTGATCCTCTCAGCGTTCGAATAGGGCAGCAACATTGGCATCACCCAGAAAGTAACACAAATGGAAGAGTACATGACTTCAGGCTTCACATTTATTTGCATTTTATTTTTATTTTTATATTGCCAGTAAGACATTAGGTAGGGCATAATGTATGCTTTTTAAAAAAAATATATATATTATTATTATTATCATTATTTTTATAAAGTTTTGCTCTTAATTAATAATTTGTTACCTTGTATGAACGTAATAGACCTTTGTTTAATGGCTGTCCCACTGCTATATGGGAGTAAAATTATTTCTGCAGCTTACTGCTAAATGGACAAAACCCTTCCCAAAAATGTGTAAGAAGTTAGTTTTGTTTCACGATTGTCTTTGTACTGTGTACATTTTTATTTTTTTTATTTACAAACTGACAACTCTTTAGAAGGTACTATAATTACAAATTATCTTCCTTTGCATACCTGATTTGGAAAACCATATTTTGGAAAATGTTGAAAAGGCTTTGACTAGCTACTGTATGACCGAAGACCAGCAGTAGGGGATATATGGAAGGGACAGGTGGTTGTAAACACATTGGGTCATGTGTTGTTTGCTCACTACAGGTTAAACTCCTCCTATTCTCATGACATTATATCTCCATGGACTAGTCAGCTCTGACAGTAAACAATGCATGCACGCAGTAAATCCTGTTGATGTTGGTATCAAGAAAAGACTGATAACATTTACGCTACAGATAGAACCCGATGAATATTTAAAGGTGACGTCAGAGATCCCAAGCTAATACACTAATCAGCGAACATCTACTCATGGTCTGCGAGCTGCTTGTTTCTACACAGCTCTGGCTCTATCACACTATCCTAGCCTTGGAAAATGCGTTTCCAGTGAGTTTCAGAGGGAGCACCCTATGGCATTGACGGGAGATTTTTGTTTTGATCTAGTTCAAATAGCAGTCTATCCCTACCATTGCTTACTCCATCTTTTTAATATTTAAACTGGAGGAAGATCAATGTACAATAAAGACAGTAATTCTCGAGAACACTTGCTAACTTCGAGCTCAAATCAAAACGGTCTCCTCACACGTTGAAACGCATTGTAAAGCAGAGCGTAGTATTACGGCTTTTGTTGATAGGAGCGGTATTCGTCACTTTATGTTCCTATTTACGGAGCCAGGGCTGTGTATCAGATTATGTTTTCAACACGCACAGAGAACGGTAAGCTAAAATGCGAGGAGATATTTTTTGAATTTAAGTGTTTTAGCTTACATTTACAATAGTTATACCTTTTTTATAAGTGATGACATAAATGTTCCAGGTTAATCTGTAGCTAACGGGTCATGCTTTATATTTCAGTGCAGAGGGTATCTAGCTGTGTGTTACTCTCTTCCAGGTACATTACGCAGCAAGGCCAGAAGCTAGAGGTCGGGGCTCCTCGACCGCCTGCTACTGTAACGAACGCCGTGTCTTGGAGGTCAGAGGGCATCAAGTACAGGAAGAACGAAGTCTTCATGGACGTCATTGAGTCTGTCAACCTGCTGGTGAGCACCTGAACTACCAATGTGTTTAACGAAATATGCTGCTCGGCAGTGTTCTCTCCAAGGAAATTAAAAGTATGTTAAATATTAGCAGTACAAAGTACAAAAGGCTATTGCTTTAATCACACAGTTTCAGAGGATATTGGTTTCAGAAGGGACTTCTCAGATGGTTTCAGATGTGGCGGTTGCTAAATCTACCCTCCCCATCCCATGTGTCCGTCCTAAAGCCCTTGAGCCATTTTATAGCACTGCGTTCTTTTACACAATCCCAAAGGATTCTTGATGAAGGTACACATTTGTAATGTAGAAATGTAGCTGTGAGAGGCACTCATACAGTGCCTATATTATAGTCAGCCTACCTATTCAATACTTCTGATTCCTCAGAATGATTGCTTAATTAATCAGTTATTCATTGTCTCTATAATTGCTCTAATTTTAATTTTGAATGCAATATCTTTATCTGTGTTGCATAAGGTTTGTGAGGCAATAGCACAATATTTCAGTGGTTTTGTTCAGTGGTAAATATGAATTAGGTCTGAGAATGAAGAAATACTTCACCCCCTACAATTATTACCACAATATGCAATGTTCTATCAAAAATGTGTTAGCAGTCAGCAGACTTTAGCAGAGAAGCTCATTCTTGCAATGTTGTTAGGTTTTAAAGTTTCTGTTTTACATGGTGTTATTACAGGAAGCAATAACCCAGAACAAACCCGGTCAGAAAGATTTCTACAATTTCCTGCACAGTCCCACAGAGGCAGTCGCTGTGTGTGTGGAGTGCTGACTAGCACTCCGTTTTCTGCAGAGTTTAAAACAAAAATCACTCAAAAACAGCAGACACATTTGCTATTCCTGTGATCCCGGGAAGTTTAGTCTAGATGTACAGGAGAGAGCATGTTTCACATAATCAGCAAATTGTTAAACATCAAGGAAGTCCATATTTGAACTGGAATTAAAAGTGAAAACTGTCTCCAATGAGTATCTAGCTGCATATTTCACCAACGCTTCACCAAATGATCCTACTGTAAAATAATAGAGAACTATTCTGATGGTATTTCTGAGAAGAAATCACTATACACCACAGCCAGAGATGGCCTCTTATCTTTTAGCAGGGACTTCATATCTTCACGCCCTCTATTTTATACTGTAGATGAGATATCACATCAGTTGCTCACCATCTTTCTTAGTGCAAAACTGTCCATCTCTGTCCTTTTTAACAAAAAGAAAAAACCAATTGGCATGCAAAATGGCCTTACTGACAATGACTTAAACAGAACTTACAGTACTCATACCTTATAATGTGGAGAATGCTTTAAATGTCCTAATGTTTTTTAGGGACATATCAAATATGTTGTTACGGTTGGTAACGTCAAGAATAAGCCATTTCATCTAGCACTGTTCCTTCGGCCATGAAAGTTGTACACCCATAGGTTTGCATTAGCCAACAGTTCAGCAACCACTGTTTTCACTGCAATCTCCTTATTGGACCTTTTTGAAGTACTTCAAAGCGAACCGAAAATGTCTGAAAGGCAAACATAAAATTGACCGTTTCCTCCCTTAGGTTAGCGCCAGCGGCAGCGTCCTACGCAGTGAGATCGTGGGCAGCGTCAAGCTGAAAGTGGTCCTGTCAGGAATGCCAGAGCTCAGGCTGGGCCTCAATGACAAAGTGCTCTTTGAAATCACCGGCAGTGAGTAACCGCTACTGGAGCTGTTGCACATAACGGGCACACATGGCGTTGATGCTGTCAGCTTTCGGCAAAACTGTGTCTTTCTTTACTTAAATGTTGTCTGGCTGTAGCTTTGAAAAGGAATGATGTACAATTTAGCTAAACATAAATTACAGGCATGGAGTCCCAATGTGAGCTGAATAGTAATTATTTTCGCCCAACTTTTATTTTCTCCATTGACTTTAAAAAAATATGAAAAATAAACATTTATTTTATACAAGACATGCAATTGTTGTGGTAAATAGGTGTTGCCACGTGTAATACATGAACAGGCACGTTGGAAAGTATCCCTGGGGAATATGCCATGGACCTGTACTGACTCCGCTCGACTATTGCTGTCAGATAAAATGTTTTTCCGCTGCGATTATAATCTGGAAGCCCTGTTTGCATTAGCGTTTCCACAGCCACCCTGCTGTTAAAATGCAGTCCAATAGTTTCTAAATGAACCAGAGGTGGACGCCCAGTAGGAGACAATGAGCGTTAACACTTCCCGACCGTACAACAGGCTACCATGGACCCCCAGTGGTCCAGTTTTCTGTCCTATTCCCCCTGACTGTAAATCCAGACCTGCTCCTTTCTCATGCCCCCTGCCCACTCTTTCACGCTGGCCTCTTCGTCACCTTCTCCACTCTAACGCTTTTCATATCCTCGTCGTCTCCTCCTCCTCCTCCTCCTCGCCTCCATCCTCACTCCTCACTCATAAGGAGTGGCTCCGCCAGCCGCTCTAGCGTATCTTTTCTCTGCCGTGACGGTAATCCACACCCCCGGGCTACAGCCTTGCAGATAAAAGACCAGCGCCTCTGGCTCATAACGCTAACCTCTGCTGTTAGCAGCACCGCTGTGCTGGGGGAAAAGATATACGCTCACATGATGTTCAGATGTACGTTAAAGCATGCACAAACAGAATCAGAATATTGGAATAGGGGTTTTTCTTAATTCACTAACACATTGTTCTTACTGTGACATGGTGCTGTTGAAACGTATCAGATGTGTGAAACAGTGCACCCTTGTGGCCGCAGCTTGTAAATGTCACTATACAGAACATATACAGAGCTACAGTATGTTTAATATGCACACACACGTTTTCCATTGTCATGACTTTTCATAAAAATAATTAGTAATAATAACTTATTATTGGAAGTTGCTTTATCCACCCTATTGAATGCATGATGCAAACTTTCACAATTAACCTTGATTCATTTTTATTTCTGTAATTTACACATGTACACATATTTGCTTTGTGTGTTCAGTATTTGACTGTATTTGCAGAGCATTCTGGGCTCACTGCCTCAGTTAAAAAAAAGGTCTAATCGGCTAGTAATCTAAAACGACCTGTCCTTACAGACTCTTTAACTGCTAATGTTCAATTAAGCCAAGGCCATTTGCGATAAAGAATCAGAGCATTCACAGGAAGCTGTTCCAAGCTAGCAAGTACTAAGTACTATTATGCTGTTATAGTGTAGTATTCCATCAGGAAAATGTACACAGACACACCAACACAAGGTAGACCTTTATGGCGGGACAGGTGTGGGGGGGGGTCACATCTATGTGGAACCACATCAATGTGGAACCACATGGGATAATGTGCCACATTTTAATTTGTCTGGCTCTCTCTCTCACACACACACACACACACACACACACACAGATAATGCACTTTCTCTACAGAGGGGGGGACCTTTTGAGATGGTCCAGGGCTGCATTCTGAAGTGGCAAAGAATCTTTATTTGTATTTATTTTTTTAGTTTTAGCTGACTAGATTCAGTTAGCTGGCGGCCCAAAGGCCCCGTGTCATCATCATTGCAGCTGTTCTCCAAGGCTCAGCAGCCTCTGTGTCCCACAGAGCAGCAGCCAATTGGCCTTTTACACTGCAGCAGAGGTCACCGCCTTTAATGAGAGACGCTGTCGACAGATTCGCGGCCTCCCTCCCCATACTGTCAATGGCTGCCACGCACTGTAGATCTTCTGCCTTGTGTGTTCCTCAGATCTGCCCCGCCCTGCCAACCACTTTGCCCAGTAGATTTAGCTAATGGACACACTGTAGTCTTGGTACATCTTTTTATCTTTGTCGTTATGCTTACACTAATGGCATTTCTCTTTTTGTGTACAATATTTTTGTTAACTTCTCCCTATTTTGAACACCGTGGTTAACACAGTGGTACTTACTAGGGGTTTGGGGATGTTGTTTGGTTTGTGTGTATCGTTAAGATACAGTCAAGTAAGACAAAACGCTTTAATTAATCCCCCACGTGTAATTCTGGCTAATAATTTATTGATAACACGTCTGTGTGGCTTCATCACAACATATATTTTGTGTGTGTGCACATCAGGGGAGAAGAGCAAGACCGTGGAGCTGGAGGACGTGAAGTTCCACCAGTGCGTGCGACTGTCTCGTTTCGAGAACGATCGCACCATCTCCTTCATACCCCCCGACGGGGAGAGCGAGCTCATGTCCTACCGCCTGAACACCACGGTCAGTCATACGCACACGCACACAGGCGCACACACATTTGGACACACGCACACAGGCACTCGCACGCGAGCAGACACACAAAGGTCATCGACATCTCACCGTCAGCAAACACACACAGTTGTTCTTTGTCCCTACACCACAGTCGGTGCCAAACACAGACACAAGCAGAGCGTACATGCCGAAAATCGCGTGCTCTCATTATGAGCATTACCATTTTACAGTACAGCTGGCAAATAACCTCAACCTCTGTTAGGCTTATAGTTTCACCAGTAGGGGGAGGTATTTGTCCAAATGACTTAAAAACAAACTTGAGGCTAGGTATGGATGAAATAGGCATTCCCCAAACACAGCTAATAACTAATGCTGTATCTTACAGCCTGCCTCATCTCGCCCCATGTCCCCGTGGTTTTGAAAGGCGAGGATTGATTGCACTACAGTTGCACTACAGGAACATCACAATTTGACATTCATAAAATTGATAATGAGAGTAGAATATGACAGCACAGCAAATTAGTACATTTACAAGTATTCAGGGACTCAAACCCATTACATTTTAGCTACACTACCTGATTATCTTGAAATTACAAGAAAATACATTGTGAAGGACTACAAAAAATGTAATAGTATGGCATTTACATCACCTCTCTTGCATGTGCACGCACACACACACACACACGTGCGCACACCTGTCTCTATCTGAGAGGGGTAATGAAGTGGTTCTGCTGCTGTACAATCTTATCCCCTTCCAGGTCAAGCCTCTGATCTGGATTGAGAGCGTCATTGAGAAGTTCTCCCACAGCCGCGTGGAGATCAAGGTTAAGGTAATCCTTAGTGACACACACATATATAAAGCTCTATATCCTCATAATGTCAGTCCCAGAATTTGTACGTAATCTCATAAACCTCTACAGATGATAGCCTTTTGGATTAATATAACTCAGTGCTACCCTGCCACATGTTTTCGTTTGTGATTCTGTGATGTCCTACTGATCTCTCTCCCCTCTCTCTCTCTCTCTCTCTCTCCTTCCTTCCCAGGCTCGGAGTCAGTTCAAGAGTCGCTCCACAGCCAACAACGTGGCCATCATAATTCCGGTGCCTAGCGATGCCGACTCACCCAAGTTCAAGACCAGCACTGGCAGCGCCAAGTGGGTACCGGAGAAGAGTGCGGTGCAGTGGAACATCAAGTCTTTTCCGGTAAAAAAAAAACCTTGATCGCCCTTGGCCGCCATTTTATTTTTTTCCTTTTTTTTTTATTATAGCAGATTAATATCCATGATAACATTGACGGTACGATGATGACTCAGCCTACCACTCGGTCTTTTGCATGTGCTCAAAAACAAAGTACGGTATACCTATCTAGTTGCGACATTTCTGTAAAAGTTCCATTAGGTAGTGACACTTTGACGCCTAGTACATGAAGAAGATCCTACCTGAAGTGTGCTCAGAATTGGCGAAAGCGCGCGCTTTGAGCATGAAATGTTAACGTTTTGTGAAAACATTCCAAGAATGTTGAATGAAGAATGTTCACGAACGGTCGCTATGTTCGCCACTTCTGAACGCACCTCAGATGTTGTTCGTTATCAGTTGTAACTTACTTACAGCAAGTTGTTGTTAAAGCAAGACTGTAGCTTTTATTATATGCGCATACGGCATAACATTTCAATAGGCGTCAACGTGAAGAAATTACCACACCATGGCATGAGAAAATATACATTTTTCAATGTGAGAGATCAGCAAATCTTGATAAACGTGATCATCTTCACATTAGCTCTGCATCAGTTAAACAGCTCTCATATTCAGATGACTGTATTTATCACTGCATGGCTGAGTTCAATTTCTTTTAAAAGCTTAAATTTAAAAGCAGGGGTGCTCTGTGACTTTGTGAACAACTGTTACACATTTATATCTTTCCTGTCACATACTACAATACAATATAGAACAAATACTTGTATATCAATGATTTGTATTTTCGTTGTTGGTTATTCTGTATTTGTTTCCCCAAAAATCAATCTTAGGAACAATATTAGGTCTACTATTGCAACTTACTATTTTTGTATTGTGAAAATACATTTTCTGCATTTGTTTTCTGCAATACATTTTCTGTGTGTAACATTTTTACAATGCTTCCCAGGTGGTATTACAAAAGTATGACAAGCATTTGATTTTCAGCACGTACAAATAAAATGAAAAACAAGAAACCGTCGTAAACAAGAGATAATTGTGTTGTGTTTTTACAAATGTGTTTTTTGCTATCTTAAAAATACATCCACGGGGAAAATGTCAGATTTATAAACAGCATTCATTAATCACTGTGTGTGTGTGTGTGTGTGTGTGTGTGTGTGTGTGTGTGTGTGTGTGTGTGTGCGCGCGCGCGCAGGGTGGTAAAGAGTACATTATGCGAGCTCACTTCGGCCTGCCCAGCGTAGAAAGTGAGGAGCTTGAAGGAAAGAGGCCAATCACGGTCAACTTTGAGATCCCCTACTTCACTGTGTCTGGGATTCAGGTATGTACCATAGTGAACTGACAATTATTAATTAGTTTTAATTGTGATATATTGCATTTAAAAAGACACTACTCAGTTTGTGTCTCTTATAAGTTGTCTGTATAATTGGCCGATCCCAAGCCCCGCCCCTTTTCACCTGCCCATCCTAGTTACTCTAACAAGGTTGGACAAAACAGCATAGTTTGCAAAGATTTTGTAATTATAGGAAGAAAGAGCGTTGTAATGCATTTCAACGGAGCAACGATGGAAAGCTTTTGGGGCCCTTTTACAACCGGCACAACGCGACGCAAAGCAGAATGCACGTGCCTTGTGGTTGAAACCAGCATCTGAAAAAACCTTGTTTTGGTTGCTGCCGAGTTGCTTAAATTCCTCTCTGCTTCTCCTCCTACACAGCCCTCATATATAGCTATAAAGCAATCTAACACAAACTGATAATTATGACCACCGTTGCGACAATATGGCAACAGTATTTCATCCACCTGCCATTAGATCCCATCTTCAGTCTATATTGTGTCATAAATCCAAAATTCATTAAAGATGACAGGGAAGTGGTTTTCCAACAAACCCTCCTCAGGATACAGTGTGAAGAGCAGTTTTTCCTTCTATTATTTAAATCAGCGGCCAACAAATGGCTGCCAGGACTAAAAGGAAGAAGACATTATACATAATAATGTTATGGTTGTTATTGCAAGGTTTAAAATAATGTACAGGGAAAAGGCAGAAGATACAGCCTTGTATTTCTTGGAGTGTGCGTGTGTGAGTGCGAGCGTGTTCGTGTGCGTGTGCACCATCTATTATATGAACCAGTCCTGTGCTTCACAGGTGCGTTACCTGAAGATCATTGAGAAGAGTGGCTACCAGGCATTACCATGGGTCCGCTACATTACACAGAGTGGAGGTGAGGGGAAAACCTTTGGGTTCGTTGCTTGGTATTTAGAGCAATATGAGGCACAACCCTGTTGGCTGAATAGCCGAGGAAACAAATCTGCTTTTCTTTTGTTTTTTTTTCCCCCCATGGAAATATTCTCTTAAGCACAAAGATACTGTAACTCTAAATACTAAATACTTTACCTCTTCTAGGGAGATGTTACCAGAAATATACTTTATTCTAAATAATTACTATAAAAATAAAATAAAAATATCATTCCATTATATTTGTTAGGGGCCTTTATGGTACTGTTGCAATATATATA
>JAODUE010026388.1:0-22520 GCA_027564755.1 Amblyopsis hoosieri
ACACACACACACACACACACACACACACACACACACACACACACACACACACACACACACACACACACACAAAAGAGAGAGTCCTTACTCTCAGGACCACAAAAGTGGCACACTATTTTACAGGCTATTGCAAAACACTAATAATGGATGAGATCACATTCACTGACTAATAACTGGGGACAGGATGGTCGAGTGGTCTGGGTGTTTGGCTCCCAGCCCGTAAGGTTATGGGTTAAAACCCCAATGTTTACCTACCTGTAAGCATCCTTGAGCAAGATGCCTTACCCCCCTACCCCCCCTACCCAACTGCACCCGGTGGTTGGTCGCACCTTGCATGGCAGCAATCACCATCGGTGTATGAATGTGTCTGTGAATGGGTCAATGTGAGGCAAAATACTGTAAAGCACTTTGGATAAATGTTCTATATAAAAGCATTCTATTTACCATAATAAGCAAGTGCAGGCATACTGTACACGGCCGCTACACCTAACACACGCTACTTTACCATGCATGGCCTGATCGGAGAGATATAGTGCATGTCCCACAACACAGTTGTTCTATTCTTCAGGACAAATAAGAGGCCTCATACCTTTAAACAATGCACAATAAGTGTGTGTGTCTGTCTGTCTGTCTGTGTGCGTGTGTGTGTCTGTGTGTGCGTGTGTGTGTGTCTGTTTGTGCGTGTGTCTGTCTGTCTGTCTGTGTGCGTGTCTGCGTGCGTGTGTCGCCCGCTGCTGAGATCCTGGCACATATTGGCAGTTTAATAAAAGACAACATGACTTCTTCCTTCCTCTTTCTTAAACTCCCCATCTCTCCGTTCATCTCGCTTTTCTAAAACCCTCCTTTGTGGAAGCCAATGGGTTGGCATTCATGCAAATGATTTGACCCCCAAAATCGTGAGAAATAAAAATAACAGCACCCTTTTCACTCCAATGAGACCGGGGCCAAGCAGTTATAGATAATTTTTACAGTTTGTCATTTTATTCTCGTGCGTTATACAAGCAGGTATTTGGACAAAGCAAGTGAGCCTGGACAATCTAATCTGCGGAAAGCAATTAAAAGCACATTTAGCGGACCTCTCTGTGGTATCACATGTACAGTATCTAGTGACTTCTTAGCTGCCCTTGAGCTGGAAACCTCACCCACCGGAAGAGAAGTGTAACTTCACCCCAGTGTTAAGCCTGGCTGCACCACCCACTGCACATTGTAAAAAAAAAAAAAAAAGAAGCTAGACCGTAAGCAATGAGCTCCCGCAGGGGTCAAGGAGGAGCTGCTGATCTGTGAGGGGGAGGAGCTGATCTGTGAGGGGCAGGGGCTGTTGGGTGAGAGGGGGGGGTGGGGGGTGTGCTAAGTGAACGTGAGAGAGAGGCAGGTGTTTCTGACTGCTCAGTCTCCATCAGCAGATATTTTTAAATGAGCTGTTTGAGATTCATTTTATTGTTTCCCCCAATCAAGGGGGCGTGGGCTGTGGGAGTGGCACAGCCCACCGCTGATAAAAGGGTGTTAACATTTTAATTTGATGACACACAAGTGCATGAAAAGTGCAATGTAAGCCAGCCAGGTCTTTGGGTGATTTTTAAAACGGATATGACCTGTAGACAATAAAATACATATTTTCTAAAGATTTGGTCAGTATCAACACCAGCATTACTTTGTTTACCGTTAAAATAAATATGAAAAAAAAAATGTTTATGGCTCAGATGAGTTAAATGCAGATAGCAAATATTGCACCTTTACCTTTACTTTATTCTTTAAAAGAAAATTATTTCCAGTAACCTTTTATAAAACAAACAAACATAAATCAAAAGTATATTTTTTTACATTTAATTAGAATTCCCTCCACCGGTCAAACTACAGCACTGACTGTATTGCCAAAGGGCACTACAGCAAACTATATGGAATGTGAAGCCTCTGACTCAAAAGGTTGTGGCCTTGAGCTACTTCGCCCTAAAAAAAAAAAAACCTCACACTTTCATTTCCTGGGGTGTCAAATGAAAATAAGATGCACAATGCTGTGTTAGCATTTTAGGTGACTGACTCACTGGTGACTGCAGCAGATTACTAACATTCCTCATGTATGAGAACATACAGTACATTTACAGTGGACACAGACACCTGTGGGAATGGTGCGTGTGTGCGTTTATTTTTAATTGTGCGTTTGTGACACAAGAGTCACTAGGATGCTAATGAAAAAAAAAACAACATGGCGTTGCAGACACGCATCATTCAATAAATTTCCCCACACTGATTATAAACAGTTATGTGACATAGTCCAGTGCACCATATTATTGCTCATTTGCCCGGGTGTGGCCGTTTGTCGAGTTAACAACTATGTGTGAATGCACGTGTGCAGACAGTATATTTGCATATTAACTGTGTGTGTGTCGCTCGCGTCACTGCCCTCAGAGCTGAACTGGAACATTTCATGGATAACTGGCCAACATTTATTTTTAAAAAGTTAATTTTCAACTTGACAACATAACCTGCTGTTATGTACAAGTTGTACATAACTGACCTAAACTTGTACAATATGTATGTGAATACTGAGACAATATGGTTTAGAGCTTATTTAAAGCTTGGCTAAAAGCTTATTTGAATAGAACCATTTAAAATGGTTCTGGTTGGGGGTGTTGTGTAAAATAGGTTAAGATAGCATCTAGATGGAACTTAAACTGTTGATTTAATTGTGTTTGCATGACTGCTTTTTGTGAGTACTGTGAGAATAATGTTAGGTGGTGTAATATTTTACATTTGTTTTGAGATGTTAATTATTGGTTTAGTTTTGGGAAAACAAGACTGAAATGGTCCTGTGCAGCAGTGACATCTATTACGTTGGCATTTAGTGATGTTCATTCCAACATGTCAAGACTGTATGATTTACAGGCCCTCACACAGAGTTAGCCTCACGAGACCATCCTGATCTTGTGACCTTCAGTAGAATTTCACTGAGAATCAGTCTGGAAAGCCCAGCAATCATTTTTAATGTGTCCGATTAGCAAATTAACTTTCCAATCAGTGTTGTGTGGATAGCTATATGGGCGTGGTTTAGGTTTGTCGACAGCTAACACGACCAGATGGTTCATTCAATCAACTGCCAAGTATTTACAAGTACAGTGTCTGCCCTTTACCAACAGTTTCAATGGACGGCTTCCCCAGATGGAGTTGTGACTAACAATTCATCTGTCGTGTCAGGGTAACACTTTTGCTAAATTAATTATTGCATACGTTGATATAACAAATGCTGGTATATACAGTATTCAGTGGCTCTCTCTCTAGCTGGGAGAGGGAACACTGAAATGCCCCGCCCCGAGTTAACTCGGGAGCAGTCAGTCAAGCGTTCTCCATCAAAGGCCCCTTTCATCCTGATGATGGGCGTGGCCAGTAGGACAATGTGACAACACACAATCATACATGCACACAAAAGCCCAAGCCAAGCATACACACTGTTTCATCTCATTTCGTCGACTGTACTATTCGTCTTTGTTCAATACAACGCTCTCCTGAAACACTGTTCTGAACTTGCATCACCTTCTCTGACTCCTGCTCTGATTCTCTGGTCCCTGCCTAAAACAAAAAAAAGACTGTCTATGGACACCTACATAAGTTCTTCTCTTATGCAGTCACAAGACTAGTGGACCCAGTTTGAAACGGCTGTTTTTATGCTGTCAAACAAAAGCCTTGTGTTACTTAATGGGTTTTACATGTTTGCTCTTATCCAAGCGAGTGCATGTTAAACCCTTGACTGTATTACATCAACATCCAAAGTACATTGTTCAGGATCAACTATTCTGTTCGGTTGCTGTATCACGAGCTTCAACAGACAAGTGCTGCATTTATTGATCGTTATTAGCGTTATGAGTTGTGAGCAGCGAAGGATGAAGCTATAGCTGGTCAAAGATAATGCCCCCTAGGGTTGGGCGATGTCTACTACATTGGCATCGGACGACGTCTACAGTAAAACCTTGTGACGCACGATGCCATCGTCGGAGGGACGTAAGGGGTCGGTGCACGCGGTATACTTTTATCCTGTGCCATTTATTAAACTTGAAACACAAAGTAGGTCTAACTGTAAATTATTGACTAAGTAGTAGTTAATATATGACTATAGGCAGGCAGTAGGCTGCTTATATTGTATGCCCATCCTCCCCTACTTGTACAGTTTCCTTACTTTTCCTCTCTAAAGCCTAATGATTGTCGTCAGCTAGCGAACAACCAACCATATCACAGTAAGTACCGTAGGCTACAGCAAAGTGAGTGGGCACGTTGTTGTTAGCATTACGTTAATTAACATAACGCGTTGATTGCATTGCCAGATGTGGACAGATGTGTGATACAGCCAAGGCACGAGTGTATTTTGCATCTGTGTGTCTTTGTCAGGAGAGAAGTAAAGGAGATCCTTATCGGCGAGCCTTTAATAGAAGCGTATTACGCAGTGTTTCAGAAGATATGTAGAACTTCTGAACGTCTGAACACTGCTTTGACCACTTTTTTTTTTTATCTCTTTTATCACGATGCCTGCAAAACATCGTGATGCCTGTCAGCTATTGGCGATGAATGATGTCTATCGGCCCAACCCTAATGTCCGCTGCACATTTCTGCCTGCCTCAGATAACCACTAAAATTATATACTAATGCTTGTGGCAATTAGTGTTACAGAAGCAGACCTCTGTTTTAGATTAAATTAGCTATGATGAAATAGCTTTTGAAAGTACATCAAGTGGCAAATCAAATCATAGTTTTTAGTAAAATGTGCCTCTATATTGCAAAAATAAAAAGTTTAACGTTTAGAGCCCCTAACTAATGCTTACATGTTGTCTCCCAACTGACTATTATACCACTGGATCAGGTTTAACTGGTCAAGATATTGTATTACACCACTGGTTCAGGTTTAACTGCTCAAGATACATTATTGCGACCAAACGCATCCCTATTAGTAAACCTATTTCAGGTTCAGGTTACTTTATTTGTACCCGCAGGTAGATTTGTTTTGCAGTAGAGAATAATCACCATAGCTCGTCTTTACATACTGATGAAACAGAGACAGTAGAAAACAGGATCTCAAAGTTCCATGAACAGGGCTTTTATCTATTGTGTCTGTAGAGAGCATTGCCCAACATGGTAAACGTCAATCTGTGTTCAACTCAGGCCAACATGCAGCTGACCACACTAGCCATTCATTAGACCATACAGTTGAACACACAATGACTCGTTAGTTGCAGCAATGTGCGCGTGGACAAAAAGCTGCTCAATTAGTAAGTGGACCTCTTTCACAATCACCTCACCGTGACGACAAAGAGTCAGAACGTTGTTGGGGGAGCGATACGACAGCTCTGTAACACAGCCGGGGGAACCCCTCTATCGCTCTCTCTCTCCACCCCCCCCCCCCCCCATCCTAGTCCGCCCCTCTCGACACTGTTGTCCCGGGCCAGCCAATCAGAAGCAGCTACGGTGTGTTTGGTGGTTTCAGAGCCCCGAAAGCGCCCAGTGTGTGTGTGTGTGTGTGTGTGTGTGTGTGTGTGTGTGTATGTGTGTGTTGAGGAAGGGGGATGGAGAGAGAGAGGCGAGGCGGGGTGGGGTGGGAGAGAGGGAGGGGTAAGGGGGAGAATTAAAGCGAGGGTCCGTCTAGCTCTGCAAGGTTTGGAAGGAATGGATTTATCAAAAACACATTTGTTATTTCTCTCCTTTTCACCCTCATTCTCCTCCCCCCTCCCCTAAGTCCCCCCTCCCCTCCCTCCTTTCACACAAGTGTAGTCCCCGTCTGTGTCCGTCTGCTCCAGGGGCGTAAATGCCGTTTATACGCCTGTTTTCTTTCACCCCTTTATCCTCTCGTCTTCCACGTCTCCTCCTCCTCGTCGTCGTCGTCGTCTCCTCCTCCTCCTCCTCTTTCCCTCTACCCTGCGCCTCATCAATGTTTCATAAGTTTCTGGAGAGCATCTGTCACTGGCCCAATACTCACTCTCTCCCTCCTCTCTCTCTCTCTCCCTCTGGTTCAGTTCCTTCCGCTCTCCGTCCCTTAAAGTAAATTAACGGGTCGAAACACACACACACGCACGCACACACACACACACACAGGAATGTTGCGTCGCCATTTTCATTCCAGTTTGATGGCGCAATGAAGAGTGAGACTAACCTTTTCCCCCTGCTTAGTTCAAAGGTCAGTGTGACAACAACTATTTTTTTTAAGACCGCCCAAAGATGACACATCAGGCTAAAGTACAAGTCTCCGCCTCATTACATTGGTGCCTCCACTTGAATTCAAACTATAAAAAGGTTAAATGTGTGGGTGATTAGAACTTAACCGTTTATTCAACCCCGGTGGTGATTTCTGATGTGAGAACTAATATTGTATTATACTGACAGTATATTAATCACCAATCAAGTCATTGCCCTGCCGGGAACTGAACAGACAACTTTTAGGACACCGCAGCTGCTCTTAACCACCTGAGCCACATGTGATGCCATGTCAAACTTTTCCAATGCATTTATCTGCAAATCATTCAAATGATTCCCATACCTACTGTATTTATCTGTAAGCTGGATAAAAATGCTCCTTTAGAGCCAGAACAGACCATGATTACGTTTCTCCAAATAAAAATGTATTAATTAAAAAACATTTTTTTTAAACTTCTATGCTCTGAAAAGGTGTTATTCAAGCAACACTTTACATGTATCTTTCTATGAACAGCCTGATGTTTTCAGTGAATCTCGACTCAGTTTAGCATTTAGTGTGGAACCTTGTTGAATCTCAACAATACTACTTTCATGAGTTTCACTATGAAAATGACTTCACAGGATCATGGTTATTCACCAGAAGTCATTCAATAGAAACCTGCTACACCTAAAACTGTATCTGATCTTTTAGTCAAGATCAGAAAGAACTTGCAGCCCTGAGCTAAATTTACTAGGTAAACATCTCACTCTTGGCTAACAAAAAGCAACGGTCGACTGGTTTCAAAGTGCTATGCCATTTATTTGATGTTTAATTTGATTATTTTGTAACTTATTGCACTAAAGATCATGCAAAACTACTAATATTAGCTTACTGTCAAAGCACAAAAATATTACAGTGTACGGTGCTCTTCTTACGACATTGATATCGTAAAGGGTAGTTTTTGCCCAAACACACACACACAACTTGAACAATAAATGTGGTCTAGATATCCCACAGAAACCTCAAGACCAGTGGAATATGTTGGCTGGTGACAGTCACACATGAGACCTATTGCAACAGACTCCTGAGATATGCTCAGCTAGAGTATAACTGTCCAGCCAAAGCTCACAAGCCAATATACAAGGATTTGTCATAAGCATTCTCTATCCAATACTGGTGAGAACCATCTTGTTCTATTGTTTCGTGAAAAACAAATCACATTGAGAATGGGGAAAATGTGGTTAAATAAAAGTTGCATGGTCATTAACAGCTGCCATTATTCATTTGACATGATTAACCACTGACACATGCAGTAGGCACAGTTTATAAGCAACTTTGAACCCTAGCCACAATTTACTTTGACGCTTCGCTTCAGTGGAACATTCCTGGTTTAAAAGTACCCTCCTTAAGCACTCGAGAACTTTGCATGGGGCATAGAAGCAGTCTGGACATTGTGGCTCACTTAATTCAAACCCTGGAGTAGTTAAACTACGACTTTTCACTTATCCTATTCATACACTGAAAAAAAAAAAAAAAAAAGAGCTCCAAGTGCAAAAATCACACATCAGCACGAAAACGCCATAGTGTCAACAGCGTCTCCCGGGGCAACCATCTCCCGTTCTCCCCTACCTTGCAGTTGCTTAAACCTCCCCTCCAGCTGGTTGTAGTTGAAGGCGGCCTGCCCCGAGAAGCCCGGGCCGGGGCTGGACCCCCGGACGGGGCTGTGCTGGGAGGGCCCGGGCCCCGACGGGGACAGCGGACTCGGGTAGTCCGGGGCCGGGGACAGGTGTCCCGGAGACAGCGAGCCCGGGAGGCTGGCGCTCTGAAGCTCCATGTTGTAATTCCACACACGGAGAGAGAAATTAAATGGAAGGAGGAGGAGGAGGAGGAGGAAAAGGAGACCTCCTGGACGTGCGGTTCAGCAGAAGGTGTGTGTGTGCCAAAGTTAACCGCCCAGCAACACAGGCAAACACACTTCCAGTCCCAGAGAGCAGCTTGCGCGTTAAGCTACAGTCTAGCTAGTCCCATGCAGCAGGGAGGCACTGCCATGGAAGAGACTTCCAGGAGAAGAAACAGCAGTCCTGTCGGCTGCAGTGCAGCGTGGGGAAGGGTAAGGGGTGGGGGGAGGAACCGCTGTCTCAGCAGGCGTCGCGCCTCTCGTTTCTCCTCTCCCGCCGATCGGTCACCCTGTCTACCCTTCCAGGACTCCTCTGCTCAGCTATCCCCCCACATCCTTCCCCAAAGTACCACACACACACACACACACACAAAGACCCGTGGAGACTCTCCACAAATCAAAAGAGAAGAAAAACTAAAAGGAGGGGAAAACTAAAACAAAACACAAATGTCCGCTCAGTATACGGAGAACCAGGCCGGAGAGAGACAGACAAACAGACTGAGACTGGGGGGGGGGGAAAGAGCGGTGAAGCGGGAGGAGGGACAGCGTGAAAGCACGCTGTGTGGGTTGTCTTCCCTTCGCGTGCATGTGCGTGTGTGTGTGTGTGAGAGCAGGCGGCTGGCCCAGTGTCTCTCTCGACTCAGACACTGCACACCTTTCACAAGGGGGGGGAGGGGCCTGGGAAAACCACACCCAGCCCCGGCCTACCACAGCCCTCGTCTTCACCGGTGATGTCACTCATTAGCATAAAGGGGGCAGGATGGGCGTGCCTAGAA
This sequence comes from Amblyopsis hoosieri, assembly GCA_027564755.1. Lineage (NCBI taxonomy): Eukaryota > Metazoa > Chordata > Actinopteri > Percopsiformes > Amblyopsidae > Amblyopsis > Amblyopsis hoosieri. Next base: position 8,825 of record JAODUE010026388.1, read on the forward strand.
GGGGGAGAGAGAGAGAGAGAGAGAGAGAGAGAGAGAGAGAGAGAGAGAGAGAGAGAGAGAGAGACACTGACTCATGCCTGTAATAGACATGAGTAGTAAAATGAGCAAAAGTGAAACTTGAGGGAAAAGTTTTATTTTTGCACGCACGCAAACCGAAAAAAAAAAAAAGGAAAAAATACATTTGAGATCGGCTGGGTGGGGGATAACATTTGGCTCCAGATTCAACCATTCCTGGAGCCAATCCATCTTATTGGCCCATCCAAACATCCTAAGAATATCAGGCCACTACTATTGTAGAGATGGGCTTCCTGTGTGTGCTGCCAGCATATCCTGTTTTAAGAGTGCATCCTCTCACACAGTTGTGTCTCACTGCTTAACAGTGACGACGTATTCATCATCGTAAATTTAAACCAGATAATATACTACTGTCGACCAAATATTTATAGATTATATTTTATAAAAATAACCGGTTTCTACTTTGGATATTTTCTTTTTTTTTTTCCTTCTTCAGTCAGCTGTAATAAGTTGCAGAAACAAAATAAAGTGAAGTCAATTATCAAAACGCCTAATTTATAACTCGAGAAATAAATATAATTTTTACATTTAATAATAAGGGTACAATGTTTTAATTCATCCAACTCATTCTAAAATGCAAATAGTAAAAGGTGGCCAAATATCAAACTATACTGAATAAATAATATACTAAATTATGCATTATTAAATAATCCTAGATAAGAATGGGAACCGTATTTCCCCTAATTGTTAAAATGCTAGCTTCTAGATAGCAATGATGCTAATTATCGGTCAGGCCATATCTCCCTTTTGGTAGGGTTACGCGATGATAAGGTGCCCACGTGGCCAGGTCCCTCAGGGCAGTCCCAGACACCGAGCCAAGCGCACCCATTCATCCAACAATGACACAATCACGCCTTTCTCATTTCTCCACACCTCAGCATACTTCGCATTGTGAAGTAACTATTTACAGACGGTCATTCATCGGTTGAAAATATGTCGGGACGTCGTGATGCAAGTCACCAGGCCTCCATAAACTGAGCTAAGTTTAAAAAAAAAGGATCCTTAAATCATATTGAGAGCTCATTCTCCGGACAAAACAACATACCGTTCCTAATTCACAGGCAGAATTTATAGGCTGTAATTATCAAGCCGATATTCAGTTCCAATTAAATGGGGGCACATTCAGATTGACCATAATGTTTAATCACATTAAGCAGAATATTTCATATGTTCAGGTCCTCTCATTTAAATGGGCTGCCACAAAGGATCATTGAGGACTGATGTCCCTCAACCATGGTTGTCACTTCAGGTTTAGCATTGGTGAGGACCAAAACCAGGTTGTGGCCAACCCCAAAACACACGCTGCTCCTAACACTGAGGTTACCGGTGCGAAGGGACAGGCAGAAAAGCATCCATTAAAATAAAATGTACAAAATTAGTTGTGTTCTTTGGGACACACACACACACACACAGAAACACTCATTGCTTAAATACACCGCTAACTATGGGTTAAGCTCTTCCTAGATCAGACTAAAGTTAAAGACGACACGTTTTCAGCCAAGTATCAACAAACAAACCCCAAGACCAAATGTGACACCTTATTAACCGAATCACTACTTTGGAACGCAGATCGTCACTGTAACTGTGGTCCCCATGACCACGTTGTCATGGTGACAGCTCAGGCCTGCGTCGCCACGATGCTGAATTTCACACCGAAGCTCTGCCCCTCTCACCGTCACACGAGGACATTCCTGTGGGCCGACGCCCACCATCCTTGACTCATACAGTACATTGTAGTGCGGTGCTAGAAGAGCAGTTGTTTGACCACAGTGTCTCGCTTTGCCATTAGGCTTGGACGTGAAAAGTTCACGTCTCCATTATCCTGGCCACGATACTGTCCCCATAATCATCAAAGCAATTAAAAAAAAAAGAAAATGGCACTCTAACATTACTGTAGTCACCTTTACATTTAGTTAGGAAACAAATATTTTAATTGTATTATAGGACGCATAGGCTACTCTCTCGTGTGATTGTTGTGTTGTTGTTGTTGTTGTTGTTCAGTTATGAAACCAGTATTTCAACACATCAGATTATACTTTTTTTTACGTGTGGGATACGATGGGCAAGCCAAGCCTTCAGCCACGGTAACAACTGACTGGAAAAGATGCAGGCTAATAAATAAATTGGGACATCAAGGATGTACAAGAGCTTTTTCAAGTCCCTCATGAAGATTAGCATGCTTGTGCGAGAATATTCATGATTATCCCGATCATGAATATTCACCGCGATAAATTATAGTGCATCATCATCATCATCCCGATAAATGATCAAATCATACAACGTCCCATCCCTAGTTGAAGCGTACAAACGAGAGCCAGGGGGGGTTTCACTGCATGCGTTTGCCCTTTCCTGAACGTCTGAGTAAAGTCCTGTTTTCTGTGAATCCACATCCACAGATGGCAGATGAGACAAGAGGGACAGTAAGACGGAAAAGGGACGCGAGTTAAGCAGAGAATAAGGGTGAGTGAAATGACCGGGGGTGGGGGGGGAGGAAGGGGGGGGTCACACTCTAGATTTTACATTTTTGTGGCGTTAAATAAATAAAGATTACATAAACAAATGCACAAAAATAAGACCACACATTCCCCACCGTATTACCCTTTGTCCCAACCCCCCCACCCCCAAACACAGACAGGGGTGTGTGTGCGTCACTTCCTGTCCGTATGAGAACAGATGGAGTTATGCCAGGAATGTTGGACCAACCGGCTCCGGTGTCTCGGCTAGCCTTGCCGTGGGTGTCCGTCATTTAAAGCTGCAGCCCTCCATTTTTAAAACAAGCCTGATGCGTCAGTAACATATCAGCTGTTATCACACGTGTTATCACGTCATTCAAACCCAGAGGAAAAACTGCTTGATTCGCACAATTATCTTTGCTCCAATGCCGTGCCTTGCTCAACGGCACTTTGGCAAGGCAGCAATGTACAAAACACTTTTAGTCTACAGACTAGAGATTTAGTGAAATGCCCTCCCCCCTCCAAACGTTGCCTAGAGGACCTCACAGTAGTGCTGCTCGATAATGGGGGAAAAAGCATAAATCGTGATTATTTTGGTCAATATTGAAATAACAATAATTTAATATGATTACACATTGACTTTGGAAAGATGTTGCATTTACTGCACCTAAACAGCTAAACTAATGAACAGTGAAAACAACTTCAACTGTGAAATGTCTCTTAATACTTTTCACGTTGATATTTTACTTTCACCCTGTAATGGCCAAAAGTGGGTGTGCGTAGTCTTTTCAAGGCAACATACGTTTACTTGCAAAACATAATGTGCAAAGTAATAATTTTCCTCATGATTAAAATGCGATTAATTGCACAGCCCTACCTCACAGCAGGCTTTCCTGGGCTGTTCTGAGGAATGGAGCAGTCCGATTTACCAGAAACATTGTCAAGCCAACAACCAAGGTCCAGGTGAGTCAATACTGCACTTCAGGGGGTAGGGGAAAGGGGGTTATGCTTCCAATACTGCTCTCCTGAAGGACACACTGACAACAGGAGTTTCAACGATTTCTTTCACTTTATGTCTGAGTAAGTGAATATTAAGGTCAGCGTTTGGCTTTTATGTGAAAATTAACCAACTGCTTTGGTGCATGCCCGTCAGTTCCAAACCTGAACTGTACATGTTCCCCAATAGAAAGCTAGACTTTTGCACTCACTTAAAAAGGTATTCTGGAGAAAGCATGATGAGATATTTGAACTTTATCAAAACAAAACCTCCCTTCAGTACCACAGGCAGAAGCTCCTCCCCCCACATGCACTGCAAAGACTAGGATAGTGTTGTGTGGTGCGGTCTGCACCACTGTGTTCATATTTACGGAGGGCTTAGGGCTGTGAAGAAACACCAGATTATTTTTTCTGCATGCAAAGAGAACGGGCAGCAAGCGGATGCCGAGGAGATATTCGCTGAATTTGACAAAAGAAAACGCTGACTATACCTTTAAATAGAGAGTTAAAGAGCACAGTGTTCAGATGAACATGAATGAGGCCGCAAATTGGGACTGGTCTGCACTGAAAACTTTTGAGCGTCTCCTTAGCTGGACAGATCACTATGGACACTCCAGGGGTTGCAATGAGATAACAAACAAACCTTACTGGGCCATTCACCATCTGCTATACAGGCCGCTTTGTGCTCTGGCTGGTTAAACTGGGATTGTACGGGGAAAGGGATTTCCTCCGAATACGTACAATGACAGACCGCAGCATTTTCAAACTGAGCAACATATGCAAGCACTCAACAATGTAACGCCATTGGATGTCATTTGGAGCCTTAGTATTTGTCCCTTGCTAGCCAAAACGTGTTCTGATCACCCAAATGTGTGTGTCTTTAACTTTTTTCGTTAAATCAATGTTGAATAATATGAATTTGGCAAACTTATAAGCCTTAGCATAGTTACGGTAAGCATACTGCTAATGATAAGCTACTGGATCTTTATTATAGACTCTTCAGTTGTGCCATATTTAAGCCAAGGACAAAGATTAATTCAAGCGTGTGCATGTGAAGGCTGCCTCACTTGTCTTCTTTTACTATTAATATCCAGTCAATATAGCCTGCAATCAGGAAAATGTCTTCTTGTGATGTCATGTACTCAAGACATCGATAATCATGCTATTGCTGCCTTAAGATTTAAAAATATAATGCTAAAATCGATGCTGCAGCACTAACAAGGTTATGTTCTACATCCAAAGCTTTTAATAGAGGATGTTGTCAAAAATGAGCTGGCAATACAAGCGCTCCTAGCCTAGCTAATGGCGCAGAACGCCGTCCGCACGCCCACAGACACAAACCTACCCACACGCGCCTTCATTGAAAGGGGAGCCGTCTGCGTTGCCATGGCGACCACTGGTTTTATATTTCCCAGGCTATCATATGGCTCCTGCACTATAACCACACACACACACAAAACACACACCTTGCATCAGATAAACTAGGCTCTTAGCCTAGCATTGTTATCATGTTACCTTCTTCATTCTAAGGCAGAGGTTTTCATTCGCTTTTAATACCAGCCACATATTGTTTTACGGCATTTAATAAATAAAGTGATAAAAAAAAAAAAACATACATACACTGTACATTATAAGTAGCGTACGTACAAGTACGTACGCTACTTATAAAACAACTAAAAATGTGAGTCGAGTCGACTATGCAAGGTGCTTTATTTCTTGTTGTGAGGGGAGAAGCTTTGACTTTGAAAGCAGTCAGTCTATATAGTACACAAAACCAAAAACAGTCAGATATGTCAATGTTTATTCCCTGTCGAACACGCACACGCACACTTTAAATTCTGCAGAGATAAACATGACCTATGCAGAATTTCTCCTAAACCTCAAAGCCTTAGAAGAAAGCAGCAAAGATTGAGTTTTGAGGCAACGACGTTCTCCATTCTCTTACAGGAACCTCCGCGTCCATAATGGCCGGAACAAACGGCAGTACAGGGCCAGAATGGTTTTCGGGACTTTCGGGAGACAGTGAAGGAGGTTTCCAGTCTGTACCAGAACAAAGCATTCTGGTAATAAGCACTTTATCCATAAGATTGTCAAGACATGCAGAACACTCTTGTTCTTTGAACTCCACCACTGGTCATCAGAAACAATAGCCTGTTTACTACGGGGGAGGGGGGGAGGCGGGGGTTTAATACTTTCAATACTGCCCTCCCAGAGACCGTGCTCACAGGAGTTCCAATTATTTTTTTGACTTCATGTCTGAGCATGTGACTATCTTAAGATACGAGTTAGGCTTTCATGTGAACAATAACCAACTGTGCGGGTGTATGGCCAGTCACTTCCAAAACTGAACTGATAGAATCCATACGATTCCCAAAACGCTGAGGAAGCTCGTATTCCACCACTGGTTACCGTCAGATACAATGGCCCGTTTACTGGGGATGGGGGATGTGAGCTACAAGCACGTTTTCACCGTCTATACCTAGCAAAGGGGACCAGGCCAGTGAAGTCATCGACCTCCGCTCGCTGGTCACGTGACCAGTCAGCAGAGCAGCATCACACCAACCAGGAGGGAGGGGGGGAGGGGTAAGATGAAGGAGGAGAGGTTAGAGCAGAGGAAAGGGGAGGGAAAGACACAAGAGAATAGGAGGAAAAGACAAAGGAAGCTGGAGAACGGAAGGCAGAGTGAGCGATAGGCTGAGAAAGAAGGCGTGGCTCGCGTTTAAGTGTTCCTTTCCCTTCCTTTCCACTCGACTAAATAGCTACAAAATGTTAAATAATGCATTTATTTCAACAGATCTGTGATTTCTCATGCTGAAATGCAGAAGGACCTCTTTATGAATACTGGTGATGCAACTACAATTTTCACAAAAGAAGTCAACATGTGAAAGAAAGAGGGAAAAAAAAAAAAACTCAGAAGTATCAATTGGTTGCTTTACAACTTAGTCCTCAACTAAGACAAACAAACCCTCTGTCTGATAAACCTAGTGCATAGGGGTGGGGAAGACTCCCCTTGACGTCCATCACACCTCTGACCTGCACAATGCACCAACATTTAAATACAGTTGTTGGGGGAGTTTAAAAACAACCTCAACCGACAATGGTCCAGCCATTTAAGAGGCATGAGAATATACTCATAGATTAATGAGTCTCGAGCCGCTATCCCCCCCACCCCCCACCCACACGCACACACACACACACCTCCTGCATATTTAACTGTATAGTGTGAATTATTTAGTGAAGTGGGACACTAGGGAAACAGTCGGCCATCACTGGGCTGCAAGTGATCACATGCACGTAAAAACACACCGTGTAACTGGAAATCTAATCCAACAAGATTGAAGATAAACCAAGAGTTTCTTATAGTCGTGTAAAGTGAAGAGAAGACAACATTGCCGACATAAGTTGCCAACAATAGGTTGGAGTTACTTTTGCGAAACATCCTTTCCAAAGCCGTATTACGGCCTGCAAAGTGAACTTTGGAAGGATTCACCCAGAAGGGTGAAACACATCAAAAGGAACACGTGAACTTCACAGCCAAACAAGTGGCACATTTAGCTTTAACAGCAAAAACATCAACAAACTGTATTTACGAAGATCAGGGTTTGATAACACTCCGTGAGAAAAGTATGGATGTTATCAACTGAATGTCTAAAGTGCTAAACCAAATGTTAAAGCTCTATACAGATAAAGCACTATACAGATATAGCCTACAGCATCTGTCATATAGACGCAAATCAATTACCATATTTAATACAACCTTCAATAAGGAAACATTTATCTTTGTTAAGATAAGAATGGTATAAAGAGCACTGCCCACATCACAATAAACTGATACAAGAGGTTCAGGGTCAGCGCAAAATTCCTTTCAGCCTCAGTTAAACATGGACGCCTCTAGATACTGAAATAAGGTTGAATGCTGCTGCATTAGATTAAAGTGGGAGCTAGGAAACTAAACTAAAACGTGACTTCTTCAGAAAGATTGCAAATTAATGGCCATTTAAATCACACTTTCATGCAAGATTTCCCTGGGCCAGGGTCTACTGTAGATAGATGAATCTGGCATCACAGCAACATGCGTGAACACACAAGCAAACCATTAAAATACAGTTATCTCTGCACACCTTAGATGAGGTTATGGTTATAGTAGAAAATAATGTAGTTCTGTGCATCTGCAGAACTCAGATGCTTTCAAAATAAATCACAACTTTGCACTGGAATGCACCAACAGCAGAGTAAGAAATACTTTATATTTAAACCCTCATTACCATCAACAAGTTACTCCTCATTAATGTCAAATTCTGTCAAGATCAACCCTAAAGCACTAAATGAAGTATGGATCCTGCCAGAATGAATCTCACTAATTAGCACGATGCATAATCACAAGGTGGGTAGAGTGAATAATATGCTGTGTCACTGTACAGGGATAAAAACAACTGTGGCACATCCTGATCTCAACTACCGCAGCACTTCGCTCACACGGTAACTGGTTCTGCAATAGGATGAATATCACACTGTCATCTGCGAGGTCCAAAAAGGCGAGGTTTCAGCCAGGTTTTCATCACGAACTATGGGGATCTTTGCCGACGACGATTGATTAACAATGTATCACACAAATAGGGATATTCTGTCAAATGAATAGTACAGCTAAAAAACTATAAATATTATTTAATGTTCAAGGTATTCGTAGGGAATCAATTATCGCCTGTAAATTCCACAGGCGGTGGAATTGAAGGTTAAAGCTACATTCTCCCTTTAATTATAGGAGTAAAGGCCACTATCACACAGCAGGCTGAGTAATTGATACAATAGTCAGTCCAGGAACTACAAATCCCAAAATACTGCTGTGGTTGCAAATGTGTCAGATGGGCCCCTCTTTTAGAATGCCAACGGGCAGCCATATTGGAGAGGGCGGGGCCACTTACCTGCGAGAGCCTTGATGCGCGAGCGCTCGAACAGGCGTGCCGAGCTGTTCTCGTTGTCCCACTCGTCCGTGTCCCAGCGGTTGTTGACGCCATCGCTGTACTGCTGCTGGATGTCCATGTGGTCGAGCTCCGCCGCTACCGTTGTCATGGTGACGTCCCCGCCTGCGACAACCCCCTCCCACCAAACGATGAGCTGATTGCTTGACTTGCTGTTGGGGTGTTGGTTGTCGTCTCACGCGGTACTCCGCGGCCGGGGCTCTGGGCTGCTAGCTAGCTAGCGCGGGGTCGCGCTGCACATCCGAACCTGTGCAGATGGAGGAGAAGAGATGGAGAAGGTTAAAGGTGAGTTATGCGTGTCTTTGGGACTGCCTGAAAACAAAGCTTTCAGCAAAAGGCATATCTTTATCATTTACTGCGCTTTGACAGTCACCTAAATGTATTCTTCTAATGCTTTTTAAGTTTTATTGTGTCTTTTGAAACTGACCTATGCCCAACATAATTATACACCAGAAGACCAGGAAGTACACTGTAAATATTTAACAGATTTTATAATGTATAACATTGCACAAATTAAAGTTTTCTGTGTCCTTAATGTCCCATGGATTTCCTTGACGGCAAATGGCTGTGCTTTTCCATTTGTGCCACTAAACCTGAGCTCTGCACCGAGGTAAAACAATATCCATTAGTTCATTACTGTGGGGTTGCATTTGGTATTCAGAATCACTTCTCTGCACAGTCTGGCATCAGCCCCTATGCACTTTGCAAAGTCATTCTAGGGTGCTCTTATCTGCTTGCCCACACTGCCCCCCTCTGGATACAAAATCTAACTACACAAGCAATGGCATACAGAGGCAGAGCAATTGGCACACATTTCTGCTGTGCAAGCAAGCAAGCATGCATGCATAGCCACACAAACTATTCTGGCTGATTAGAAAGACACTGGCTCTCTCAATGCCCATAAAAACTAAAAAAAAAAAAAACAACAACAACAGAATTTATGGCGACTTTACAAAATCGCAGCCAGAAAAAAAACAAAAAGAAAAAAGAAGACCACCGATAGGAAAAGTGCAGAGGAAACGACACTTGAACAAAGCCAGCATGGTGAAAGGGCGTGTGCTTTTCAGCCCCGGATGCACAAAACTGCAAAGAAAAACAAACCATTCAGTTATTCTAGAGAATAAAGCTCGTTACTTGAACACTATCCAAACAAAAACACCTCTCCATCCAAATGCACCGCCCCATATGCCCCCTCCCCTGGACACGCATTGCCAAGGCTGGGATTTTGTTGACTTTGTTTGTGCTCCCTTTTACAGTGCCAGGGCTGTGTAGCAACACCAGATTCTTTTTGCAGCGCACACACGCACAAACAGGCAGCTAGTGGACCACAAGGAGATATTCATCACTGAATTTCACAAAAGGTTTGTTAGATTCCAATGGCAGACTATAAATGGTATTCCACATTGAATGTGTAACCCGCATTTATTGTACACAGAAAGAATTTGGTTGTTGTTATTCCTTCACTCCACTAGGGGGCACCGCACCCTATAAGCATAGAGGGAAAGAGAGCTTTATGAGCACATTATAAGCACTTACAGCCAGACATTGTTGAGCAGAAAGTTAATAAGAACACTTACAACATTTAATTCATTTAGTTAAAACATTAAATTACTTTTGAGACCCACAAAGCATTTTTTGTACCACTGTGTAGTTTGTCAGTTTTTATGCTGTTGTTATATAGTATGTTTGATATTGAATGGCGAGCCAGCAATCCCGTGATCCAAGAAGAACTGGGAGGAACCGGTGTTGCATCTTCATGACTCCATTGTGGATTATTTCTTCTAGATACAGAAGAGATTTTTAGGAAATCTCAAACACTACCCGGGTAGTAGGCCTTTACATTGAACAGAGCTCAGACTAACATTCTTGACTGGACAGGACTGAATTACATTGAATTATTATTTTTCTTAATACCATTTCCATCCATATTGTTGGTTATTCTCATGTTCAGACTAGAGCCATATTCTCTTCTCCTCGGGCGAACCTAGTAGCCTAGCAAATTTCCAAATAACAATCCTACTATATTGTACATCTTACACACACACACACACACACACACACACACACACACACACACACACACACACACACACACACACACACACACACACACCATTGTGGGAAAAAAAAATCGGATACGATCGTCATTAACCGTTACAAATGTTTTATGCTAAATTAACTCCAAATTATTTAAAGAACAAAATGCACGCTGCTCATTTTATACAGTCTAAAATGAGCAGCGTGCATTTTCCAGCCCCCCCACCACATTAGTGGCATTATAACAGCATTATACCTCCACAGCCTGCTTCCTATATGCCGCTCTCAGCCAGCTGAGCCATTAGCGGTCCCGTCAGCACATCAGGGCTGAAGGAGACCACAGCACAGTGCACCACCGCCGCACAGTGACTCTGCAGAACGCCCATCCACAGGACCACTGGCAGACATGTCCCCCTAATTTTAACAATAGCAACTGCATACGGTTTGTTACCAGAGGATCTATCGGACCACTGGCACCATCACTGGCAGACATGTTGCCCTAATTCAAACAATATACCATTACTACATCCAGGCCTGCTGAATACAGCGTATATTTCCTGAGAATCCACGGGACTATTGGCACTCTCCTTAGCAGCCATTTCCCCCTAAATTAAATATATTTTATTGTATAGTACTACATATATACACACACACACACACACACACACACACACACACACACACACACACACACACACACACACACACACACACACACTATACATACGAGCATATTCATATTCCCAGAGAAATCGTAGGATCTTTCACAGTGCCATTTTCACCAAATGAATATTACTGTATGTAATAATTCTGTATAAAACCATTACTACTATTACACACAAATATAGTACAGTACCATTCCCAGGGAGAGAACAGGCTCTCTCTGGTCGGAGAGGAACAGAACACGTTAGGTGAATGCTCTCTAGGCTACATAAAAATACATGCACTCCACACCTCAACCAACACATCCCCATAGATTAGTTCTGCCTGTGTGTGTGTGTGTGTGTGTGTGTGTGTGTGTGTGTGTGCGCGGGCACGGGTGTAACGTGCACTTTGACAGTGCACCCCCGCCATATTGGTTCAACAATGAGACAGGCGCTTATTGTGTTGCTAGGCTAAAACACACTGCCAGCAGGACTGTGTGTCTGTGTGCTGCAGCAGGCACACAGACACACAGTCAGGATGAGTAGACACAAGACAGGATTCACACAGACAGGTTGGAGTAGACAGACACACAGACAGGATTGAGTAGACAGACACACAGACAGGTTGAGTAGACAGACACACAGACAGGTTGGAGTAGACAGACACACAGACAGGATTGTGTAGACACACAGACAAGATCGAGTAGACAGACACACAGACAGGTTGAGTACAGACAGGATTGAGTAGACAGACACACAGACAGGATTGAGTAGACACAAGACAGGATTCACACAGACAGGTTGAGTAGACAGACACACAGACAGGTTGAGTAGACAGACAGATTGAGTAGACACACAGACAGGTTTGAGTAGACACACACAGACAGGATTGAGTAGACACACAGACAGGTTTGAGTAGACAGACACACATGAGTAGACAGACAGGCAAAGAGAGAGCGTGTCGGAGCACAGAAGCAAAGCAGAGAGAAAATGTGGTTTCTGCAAGCTAAAACGACCTTGAACAAGGACATCTACCGATGCAACTATTAACCATGAAAACAGCCCATTGCATGGTGCAGAATACAAACACTGCATTCCAATACCACCTCTAACCACTAGGGGAGCAATTGCAGATGCAGCTGACATGACTGAACCATTTCCACCCTTTGCCAGTCGTGTGTGTGTGTGTGTGTGTGTGTGTGTGTGTGTGTGTGTGTGTGAGCGCGCGCGCGCGCGCGCGCGTGCGTGTGCCCCCAGTAACCTCCTAAGCGGTTCTCGTCTCCATTACCGTTGTGCTCTGTGTAATGGGGTCGGGAAGGATGCATTGATCCTCTAGCTAGCTACCAAAGAGACTTATGCACATCCCTGTAGCGTAAACAACAATCCCTCCTGAAAAGACCATCATCTGAGACGGGACGGACGGCAGCCATGTTTATCATTGTGAATTAAAGTTTGTTTGTTGAATCAGCGGGAGAGAGATAACGGAAGGAAAGGGGGGGGAGGAGAAAACAGAGAGAGAGATCGATCAGGGTGTGGCTCTGGTGAGGAGAGAAAACGTTCATATGGAGGCCAACTGGCCCCTCCCCCCCCACACTGTTGCCAAGTAGCCAATCGGTAGCCTCTGATACCATTCTCCCAGCATGCACTGTGGCAGAATTTGGTCGACCAACCTGCCAGAGGACAAACAAAGAGCCTCTGCCGGACCCTTCAACGGCGGGAAAATATATCAACACCACACCGAGCCGTGTAACAGCCTTTCAACCAAACAGACATGTTGGTTGAATCCAGTCATAAAAACATAGTTTTTGTTGTAAAGCCCATGCCCCTTTAAGCGTCGAGTAGATCCCTCTACTCCCACCCCCCCGCCCACACACGCACGCACACCAGCTCTCAGGCTTGCACAGTTCACTACCCTTCCCCTTACAAAGCCATGTTTACAACAACGATGAGATTAAAAGTCTTTGGAAGGGTTTGGAAGACACCATATAAAACCTTTTAGAACACGTCGCAACCCATCTACAGTACCTAATGTGGATGATGTCACACACTATGAATTCATGGCATGTCATTTTATTTTGGGTCTCCTTTTGAATGGCGTACTGCCCAAGAATCAACCTGTAGACGCTTGGTGCTGTAGATGTTCTAGATCACGCTTTCACACAATTCTCAACCTCGAAACATTTTAGATTGCGTGGGGAGACGTTTTCATTGCGACCCCATTTCCTTGAAGCAGGACAATTCCACTGTGCGAGTTGTAGCTGGTAACCATGGTGACGGAAACAGCGACTGATCGCTGTGCGTAGCCGAGCGCCCACACACAGTTCCCAGACCCTCGGTGGCAGAGTAGAGGAGCCCGGAGAAGGTCTGCACCATTGCACATGAAACCCCGTCATTATCACGCACAATGGACACATACAATATAAATACATTAATTGATACCACACACACACACACACACACACACACACACACACACACACACACACACACACACACACACACACACACACAC
>JAODUE010026399.1:0-13886 GCA_027564755.1 Amblyopsis hoosieri
CGACCCCAGCAACAGGCAGGCAAGAACCCCAGAATCCAGGCCCTCCCGCGACCCCCTGTAGCGCAAAGGACCCGAGATCCCCTGTCCCGGGGACAGCCATGTCCCGTCTCTAGGGAGATAGCAGATGTCTTCTCCTCTTAAAGCGCCGATTCCACAGTGCCGTTTCAGTGTTGATATACAGTAGAGGATCCAGGCCTCATACGAACTGTCAGCTTTACATGAATATTTATGGAGCCTATGGATGGGAGTTTTAGCATGTGGGGTAATTACATTACATATGGAGAGAATGGATGTGAGTCATAGCATAGTCTACGTTATCAAAAAACAAATTGCTATTGTAGGAGAGGTATAAAAAACAAACTTGTGAATTAATGGCCTCCAAATTAGCTTGGTAAGCAATGCAGGGGATTTACATTACAGTGTGCCATTCATTGGGTATTGGAGTATTTTAGCTTGATGTCTAGTAGTAAAATAGCATGTATGTTTAATTGCCATTTACATACATCACTGTTGATTCTGAAGGCCTCAAGGTATTATTTATTTGACATGGCAACACATGATGGCTGAAATATGATTGGATAAAAGATCTGACATAAACATTCACTACTGGAAGCACAGAGACTACAGCAACCAAGAGAAACAATATGAAAGTAATAGAATAGACTATTGGGAATCTATTTATAAACTATTTATACATATTCATGTAAAATATATATTCAAATGTAAAACGCAAGTCAGTGATTCTGATGCGTCTGCATGCCAGCAGAGAACGCCTTGCTGGCCTTGACGGCCCACCACTGCAATTCACTAACCAAAGTCCTGGGAAAGTGATGTAAGACCTTTGTTATTCTTGAGTTTAAAAGTGAAATTAACTTTTTCAAATGAAACATTTTCACCAGGCAGCGACAATATACTACATACAGCGGCCTCTGAGCAAATGAATCTCTCCCCTCGCTTCCTGAAGCACGTCGCATTTTTGCGGGTCCCCGGTGACACAAGAGACGAGTGGGAATGTAAACTCTCCACCACCACCACCTCCCCTTCTTCCCCCACCCCCTGACAACCCTCCCATTACTTAGTAATGACGGCGAGTGTTCAGTTGCACCGCAGTGTGACATGAATGTATAATTACTATGGATTTCCCTGCGTGTCTTTATGGGCGGGAGATACGTACAATACACACTACCGCCTCGGGTCCAATAACCAGATGTAAAATTGTCTCAGGCTCGTCGGCAGCTCCCCTCCCCGATGAACCGCTCTGATGGGAAGTATTTTCCAGTTAGCTATCTCCAGGCGATCAATACCCCTCCCTCCTCTTCCCTGTAATGTTCAGAGAAACCCAAACTTCCAATGAGCGACTTTAGTAGCCATGTTCCCCAAGCCCCTGTAATGCATGCGGTCAATAAGAGAGGACCTGCTAGATGTACTCTGAGGCATACACACGGTGAGCCCAGCGAAAGGCAGAGCGAGAATGAGAGACAGAGAGAGAGAGAGAGAGAGAGAGAGAGAGAGAGAGGGAGAGGTGTGTGTGTGTGTGTGGGGAGGGTTGGGGTTCTGTGCTCGATAGAGAGCTCCATTCTGGCTGTCTGGACCTGACCCAGTTACAGTTTACCCCAAACTGTCTCTCCCCATCCCCGCTATCTCTGATTGTCGTCCTGCTTGATAGAGGGCTCTGGATTTAATCCACACTGAGAGATGAAACGCATTGTGTGCCCAGCCCCTGTTTGTCAAATAAAAACTCTATTTTTTTTAAAAGGTTAATGGCCGCACTGGCAAAATCCAAGACAAAAATGTTTAGGACGAGGCCTTTCCAATCACAAACAGGATAACATTTGTAGTCCAGGTTCAGATGCATCTTGATGACCTTTATCAGAAAAGAGCTGATTAAACAGAAGACCAAGTCGATGCGATAGCAGACAATGCAGTTTTCAATGAGATGAAGGCCAATTCTATAATCCTTGTTGCGGCAAAACTTTTCCCCTGCAGAGATAAACCTGCACATCTAATGGTACATATATTATGGTCAGAAGAATTAAATATAATATGAAATGATCCATGATTCAGAGTAATACGTTAAGTAAGTTAAGTTAAGTTATTTAAGTTAGTTTTCCCTTTACTTTAATTAAATATATTGAATCAGGTTTATTTCATATACACTGAGGTTAAAAATAAAATAACATATTTTCTATGTGATATATAGTGATAATTACTGGAGGCCACTGGACATGTGTTTACATTAATGCCTGTACATTTGGATTGCCTTCATGACACAAGCAATGTCACAACTAAAGTTCACATTTTGTTATTCATTTGGCCTTCTCTTTGTAATCTTAAAAAGAAAACAAAAAACCCCTGCTGTCATCTAAACTAATGGAGATTATCAATGCATTTTAGAGTGTCCTTCTCCACAGCGACAATGTAGAATTAACAGCTCCTTGAGACAAGGTGCTCCACATTTGTAAATGTTAAGCTGAGTTTAATGCAACCAGGTTGATACATTTTGCAGGTCTTAGCATATTAAAAAGAGATTCAAATGAGCTTGGCTGATCAAACTGTTGTGAGGCCCTTTGTTCTCCATCCCATAATTTATTCAGAGACGCGACACTTGGACCATCGCTATTTTCTCTCTGTGGTGTTATGGGGTGCATTCATCGATGGGGTTCATTTGCGTTGAGAAATGCCATCTGGCTCGCACTGCAAAAGCACCATTACAAAGAGGAGGGTTTCACCACAAGGGAGAAATGATTTGCGTGTAGGTGTAGCATCTATCTATTGAGCCCAGACAGTACTGAAAATGGACCACGGCCTAATTATAATGTGCGGGAATCATCTGTCATGTTTCTCTCATCTCTAATGACCATTTTGATTGACACAGGTGAGGCTACATAACAAGCCACACAATCAAAAAAGCCTATTATTTGACATAGCGCTTAGTGCTTTGACTGAATGAATTGCCAGAGCACACATAATTCCCCTAGGTGGATAAAGGCAGCAGTTTTTTCTACTGCCAAGCAAACCTTCCACTGCAAATCTATTGCACTATTGTCAAAAATCCCATTATCTGTTTGAGAAAAATCTCCACAAACTGCCAATTTGACACGAAACAAAAATAAATTTCCTAGCCAAATGTTAACTGAGCGTCACATTAATTGTCAGATTCATAAACAAATAAGCGGCTTGGATGCACGAAACGTTTAACACTCTGTCTCAGAGCAGCAATTGCAGTAGTGCCTTTCATGCAATTCAGGGCCCTTCAAAAATTCCACTTTGACACATATAAGCTATATCACGTTCATGTCTGTTTTCAATGCGGTAGATAATCTAAGGTAGCCATTCCTCCTACCCATCTCTGTTATTACTCTTTACTTGGCTACAGGCCCACAGTCTATGTAAACCGCAGATGTCCTTGCACATGTACTTTGCTATTTCGGTGTACAAACAAAAGTGACAAATATCCTGGACTCCGAAAACGTCCATTATCTACTCCTTCTTATGCGGTGCGGCATCCCTCTTTTATGACCACATTATGTGTGCTCACAAGAAACATGCGTCGCCGAGGAATGATAAATTGTATTCAATAGTAAATGGATGAGCCGAAATGTTGCAAGGACGAACAATATGGCAGCCGCTACGTATTGAAATGCTGAATCATTAATGTGGGGCTGTGTTCATTCACCGGTGCGATCCATCACACATCCTCTGGGAGTCATTGATGATAGAAACAAGATTATCAGAATCAAAATGGCAACTTACAGTACATTACACCTAGACGTTGAGGCTATAGTTTCAATAGCCATTAATCAAACGCTTGTTTTGGTGTTGTACAATAGCAACAGCGTGATACAATTTCTGGGAACTTTGCTCAAGTTGGGTGCACAGTTCGTGCATAGTTCACGCGTGGAGTAAAAGTCAAGCGTAACTGTCATTACAAGTTCAGAGTCTGTGCAGAGCTCGACTGTGCAGAGATGGATGACGTGTGCACGCACATACACAGGCATGGATTCGAGCAGATGCTTACATTTGTCTATGTAAACAACTAGCATAAATGAAGCTCATATGGAATAGCAAATCACTGGTCACTCAACGGGAATATACTAGAATTGAATGTATTTCACATACACGTAGACACAGTGTCTGTGGGTCACGTTGCTGTGTTTGGAAACAAACCGTGTTCCAGTCAGTCGAGAGACCAGAGTAGCACACAGAATGCCATTTCTTTTGTTCAAGCCCTCATTCCTCCCGAGCGATGCTGTGTCTTCTGCCTCTTTGCAATGGTTAACCCCAAGTTGAGGCTGAGTTCAATCAATGCTGTTTATTATCAGCCGAGAGGACAATAGAGCAGCCTGCTGCCAGCTTCTGTCCCAGTTTGGATCTGGTCAGCAAAGACAAACAAAGCACTAATTCAGCTAACTGCCTGAACCCCGTTGTCAGTGCGAGAGAGGTTTACAAGGTCGAAGAGATCGCTTTGCACCTGAGAGCGACTTGGTGTTGTGTATATCAAAACACCATAATTATTTTCTCATCACCGTGTCACTGTGTCGCATCAATATTTGATATTGTCAAAGTGCAGTTTATCTTTCACTGGATGATATCATTGCCACTCACAAGACTGTAATGAAATTCTGGCACAAAGCCAGTTCAGTGCTTTAAAGGTGGAGTCAGCAATTGTGTGAAAGTTAATACAGTACACTGTTGTCAAATCCAGCAATCAGCGTGCTCACTGAGAAAATAATCAGAGGTTTCTACAAAACCCTGGCTTTATAGATGGGAATGCGAACAAAGTGGTGCAGATCGCACCACGCAACATTACCCTAGCCTTGGCAATGCATTTCCAATGTGTTTGGGGGGGGCAGAGCTTCTGAGGGAGCACCTGTAAGACCTACTGTAGAAGGGAGAGATGTCTTTGTTTTGATTTAGTTCAAATATAGAAACATTTTCTACAGAATTACAGGCTACAAATTTAAATCTTACCATTTCTTTTAAGCAGTAACTTTATTAAACACATTAAGACCTGCACAAAGCCGGACTTACGTCATTTAGCTCTCCAGTGAATTCTGTGTACTGTAAGTTTAACGTTGTCATGCATGTCAATCAAAGTACCTCTCAAGTAGGCATGTCTTGACACAGTGAGCCAGCACTGTGTCCCAGACTTAACGCATGTAAAGGCTGGCTCTGTGAGACTGACCTTGTTGTGGGGTCCGTGTTGAGGTTTCCCACGCTGCTGCGAACTGACTCCTGAGGCCCAGTGACCCAGAGACCCCGCAGAGTCCCCGTCAGCGAAAACAGTTCTGCAAGTTACAGGGACATACAGCCTAAATGATGAGGTAAAATAATGATGGACAAACGAGGGCGTGAGGTGATGCAATACGGACGAGTGAAGCTGTGCCTTTCGTCTCACTGACATGGCACAACAATCAGTAGCTAAGTGAAGTCAGATGACAGCAGCAGTGATCTGACTAGGACTTCACCTTAGAACACTGGCTTGTGTTCCAGACAGAAACGCAAATGTTTCAGTATTGTTTTTCCACGGAGGGAGTTTCTCTTCCCCTGGCTTTGCAGGGGTATTGTGCAATGCTATCCCGCGATGAATCAAAGGCGAACAACACCGAGCCCATGGCTAATGATGGCCATCCCCTGTTGCAGACATCTGTATCGGGACATAGCTGCACCTGCGTGTGGAGACAGCTGGCAGGTATTTGTGGGTGTCAAGGAAGGAAGGGATGAAGCTGGCTGGGTTTGCGGAGGAGGAGCATCTCATTAGGTCGTCCGCTGCATAGTATGGAGACAGTTTGGTCCCAGCGGACCATCGATTTTGGTATGTCATGAATCGATGCTTGCAGAAGTCAGAAGCAGGGTGGAAGATGTCCAGGAATGTTTGACTCCTCAGCCAGATGTGAGCCCACGTGAAAACCGCGTGTGGGCCAGCGTACTTTCCTAAACAATGGCATATATTATTCCATCAATTTTCATTGGATACACAGTAAACAGTGGATATTTATTGCAACTCTACAGGGACTCAACAGGGAAAAAAGTATCGTACAGCAAATGTCCGTACATTTAGATTAGATATGGAGAAGTTTCCTACCTTTGGGGCATGTTTCATGAATCTATTGCTTGTAAGTCATTCTGTGAGAAGCTTACTCATTCATATGCTAATGGTATGGGTTAATATTTGTTCCCCTGATTTGCAATAACCCAAAGTCCACGCCCTCGATTAAGCCCAATGAATAATGCACAGTGCTTATACAATGTTTAGAAATGCATATCTTTGAGGATGGAAATGTCGGCCAACCTTGGGTTAGTTAATGGGGAGAGGCTATTCCTCCAGACGGATGTAAAAGATTAGCAGTAAGGTCCAGTAATGGCCGCAGGCTCACTAATGCCATGGGCCAGAACGCTCAATATTAAGATTTAGCCATACCGCACAAAAGTACAAATGTGTGTGTGTGTGTGTGTGTGTGTGTGTGTGTGTGTGTGCGTGTGTGTGTGTGTGTGTGTGTGTAAGGTGGAGGTAGGGAATGGTGTGATTAGGAGGAGTGGAGGAGTTTCAGCTCAGTAGAGGAAGAGACATGCCCTCCTCTCTGACCAATACCAACCAGTAGAAACCAGTAAAACAAGTAAAAGTTGTTCCTGTTTATGTATACAGAATTATATAGTTTGTGTTTATTTTTGGTGGCAATTTCCAGCCTTTTCCTTTTTCGGAAAGCACTTAGTAATACAGCGACACTATAATTGAATCACATGAATACATTTATAAAAGACATGGTTACATCTTTTAAAAATCTATTTGATATAGTGCAGTAGCACACGGTCTCAAACATGACTGCCCTGTTTGTGACGACTGTTTCCATCATGTTTACATCACCTTCATATCTCCCGGACAGGGAGGGTCAGTCAGCTTGGCATCGGCTCTCAGTTGCCCCACTCCCTCCAACACATTCCACCCTCCCCTTGTCTGAAAGGATACCCCTTTGCCCCGCAGCCAAATTCCAGCCATGTTTTATGGCAACAGGCCTCAGATAGCAGAAACTCTCCCACTCACAAGAGGCCCACTCTTCCCCCACACTGGCTACAACGCGCTACAAATTATTAAGTGTAACGCCACCGGCCTGCCTGGAGCCTGACTCCACCCATGCACAGTTTTGAAAAATGCTCAAACATAGTATAGTCAATGAACTGAGTGAGGGAAAGAGATAGTGGTATTAATTAATGTTAGCATTGTAGTTTATTTGATGCACGGGCGCACCAATGTATGCTCGGAAGCCAGCTAGGACCTTAGGCGATATTAAACAGATATTACGTATTACGTAGGGCAATTTTCAACCCATCAAATCCAAAAAAAAAAAAAAAAAACCTGGGAATGTTGACTATATTAACACCGGCATTGATGTGTCTCATCAGAGTTCAGTCTGATTATTTTACATACTCAAAAAACACAATTTAGAGAGCACTCTTTAAGTCTTTATTTTACATGATGCAGCTGGAAAAACTACTGTATGGCGAAGTTCGTGAAAGAGAGAATATTGGAGCAAAACGCAATGTACACTTATGGTGTAGGAACATGCAGATTCCCGTCCGAAGGTGCATTAAAATTCAGCAAACTGAAGCAAACGTTCAATGGCATTTTGTCGTTTCTTGTATGTTTCATGTAAACTTTCCAAATTGTTCGATTTAAACTGTAACCCTTAGTCCGGCATCCATGCGTGTTCCCCGAGAAATATCTCCTCGTGTGTGTGTGTTCACGCTAATGTGAACTCACAGTGATCTCAAAGTTCACACCGAAAACTGTTTGAAAATGTCCGCAAACATTCATTTTCTAATTCGAATTCACCTCTGATCTCCAGGTATGTGAGTGAGCGACCCATGTAGTGAAGGCTGTGGGAAGAAGGAGGAGGAAGAGAAAGCAGAGAAGCACTGATATGTGAGTCATGTAATTCTTCAGCCTCTCTCTTGTCAAGCAGACGAGCAGGCGCTGCCACTGACGACGATGGTGACGTCAAAGAGGGGCGCTGGCCTGGGGCTGTGCTCTGGACTTGTTCAGCCTTATCTCCTCACAAGAGGCCCTCTGGTGATGACCTGCTCACCGGCAGCCATCTTGCAACACTACGCAGGTGTCCTGACTGACAGAGAGTGCCAGGAACACTTCTTAAATGCCGACATGACTCACCAGTGTGTCGATGTAAAGCCACCGAAATGCTCACTATTACTATGTATGGTGCATTTATATTATATATAGTATATATAGATCAAAGGTGAATGTATAATTGTTCAAATGCTTTCCACAAAGAGAATAGAATAGAACAATTATCATCTCAAACGGAATAATAGTCCTCCTCAAAATCAATATAAATCTCTCAGAAAGGTCTAAATAAAATAGAACGACACTCCACGACCACGGGTATGTTTCAAATAGAATATAATAGAGACATGGCTCTGCTCAGGTCAAACGCCTGTCCACGAATTTGTCTGTGCATTCGTGACCAAACACTGACGACCGGCCCAGGTTCGAGTGTCAGATGCAGAAGTCACGCACCACAACACGTCCACTCTGGCAGCACGTTGAAATGAAATCATTTCCTGTTATCGCATTTCCTCCTGGTTACTTTTGTTTGGTTTCCTGGCAACAGGACTGTGACATCATAGAGGATAGAGATCCTTTGATTTTCTTTTTCTTTTATATTTCTTCTCCTTTTTGAAATACAACCTCTTCCTTCTTAGTGGCCCTGATGTCAAAGCAGACATTCATATTGACTGATATAATGAAACATTTAGTCTTTAAACATGCACATTCTAAACAAATCAATCAAATCCGACGCTCATTCATCACAAATATCTGACCACCTGGCTGCCATTATTAGATATTTGTACCATTAGGCCTAGAGCAACATCTTTATACTGAATATAGCATAACCACAAAATCTTTGTCTTCAAATTGCCATTGAACAACACTATTTGACTCATGCGCAAGTTGTAGATGCTCCAATCTGTGTTAAACAACAAGAAACTCCACATCTATGTACAGTCTCGGGTTGTGAATCAATTTTTTATTACAGTTTATCAATATTCTCAATCTACTCTGCCTAGTGTAAACATTACATTTGGTCGATGTTTTTGGCCTTAAGCTGTGAGACGAATCCACACATGCATTTAGATCGGTGCAGGGCGGTCAATGCAAAGCCTTCAGTGCATCAATAATGACCGTTGGTTGGCTTTATTTGGAGAGAAAATATACTGTATAGATGAATACATGTAAATCACAATTAGTAGGGCCAGCAAATTAATGTGCAACCTACTGTAAAATTAATGATTGTAGAATTGCAAGATGAAATTCAAATAATAGGAGTTGTACATTATTTTACACAATGATTCAACAAAATCCTGTGATACGGATGCCTGTAACCTATAACATGAAGCAGCTTAGGTCACTGGGTCAATGGACATCCAGCCCAGTGTGACTTCTCCTGTGACTCCACATTATGTTTGTTCCGCCATAATTCCTTGTGAGCGGTAATTGCAGTTAAACTTCCTGTTTTGCATTACCTAACCCAATAGAGCGATGTCTGCAAATAAACAACAGCACCATATATCTTAAGCCGCATAATGACAAGAGCAGTGCAGAGAGAGGAACGTAGCAATATTAGTTTGTGCCCAGAAACATCCATCGGCTTTCTGTATAGCATCCCATATTTCAGTCGTAAGTAAGAGGTCAAGATGGTACTCTGTATTTGCAACATCCCAAAAGGCCACTAATGGATAAATGTATAAGAGGCCAACAGAGGGGAGCAATGTGATTTACGCCATGCACCGGCTTATGCCGCGGCCTGTGTCACGAAGGAAATGGTGACCAAGGTTGTCCACGAGAGCATATTAAGATAACGGACATTAATGACCGATTTATCGGTTGGCGCCAAGGAGCAAGTCCACCACAGCATGTCTTTAGTAAAGCAAGCCTCTTTCCAAAATGAAATAATGCCTGTTCTAATCTGTTATTCATTTATTGTCAAAGTTATTTTGTATGTAAATGGGCTGCATTTATATAGCGCTTTTATCCAAAACGCTTTACATTATTTGCCTCACATTCACACATTCATACACACATTCACACACCGATGGCGATGTCAGCCATGCAAGGAGACACCTGACCACCGGGAGCAGTTAGGGTTAGGCGCCTTGCTCAAGGACACATCGACACTTGGTGAGGAGTTTGTGGGGTTCGAGCCAGACCCCCACCACTGCACCACTTGCCTATGTATAGGACATAATTACAAATTAATTAGCAGCCACTCTGGCCATTTTAAATATGATATTGTGCAACACAATATTACGATAAAGATACTGAGTCGAAATATTGTGAAACCCTATTCACTGTTAGCCTTGCGAGACCTTCCTGATCTAGCGAGTATATTTCACTGTGAGAATCAGTCTGGAAAAGCTTCGGAATCATTTTGAATGTGTCCGAGTAGCAACTGAACTTTCTAATCAGCGTCGTGTTTATATCAATACGGGTGTGGTTTAGGTGTGTCGACCATGGTGCCGACAGCAAAAACGACCAGATGGTTCATCCAATCAACTGCCAAGTATTTTTTTCAAAGTACAGCCGTTCACAAGCAGTTTCAATGTACGGATCCCCAGATGGACTTGTGACAACAATTCCTCTGGCATGGTTAATTCACTGTGCCACTGTCGCCAGAAGTGCATACAGTATACTGTTTAAAACATAGCATACTGCACTGTTGTTTACTGTATATATAATTCCCATGCTAACAGCTAACAGTTGAACCAGGAAGTGAGGTAGACCAGCAGCTGTTGCATCCCGCCGATGGACAGGGAGGGTCGCGACAGAGGTTGAAAGGGGGATGTGAGGGAGGGGTCGATTTTGAGCGAGCAGATGGCGAGTCGCTCAGGGAGGGAAAGGGAGAGGGGGAGGGAAGCAGCATCGCAAGGAAGGAGGAAGGGAAAGAGATCACGTAGATGTGGACGGATGCAGGCCTGTCCCTAGAGGGCGGGGGGGGGGGTGATAGGGGGAAGAAGGGTGAGGCACGGTGGGGTTTTCCACCGGCTGGGCTGCCGGCCCTGGAAGCCTACGAGGTGAGCAGGGAGGCACGGACGAGCGAGGGCTGCGGGAGGGGGTCAGGGAGCGAGGGAGTCCGTGGAGCTCCTACTGCTGCAGGAGGTGGAAGCCACTCGCTCAGGCAACCTGCTTTTGGGAGGGGGAGTGGGGGAGGGAAAGAGAGAGAGAGAGAGAGAGAGAGAGAGAGAGAGATGGGAATAGATAGAGGGATATATATGTAGAGAGAGAGACACACAATAAAGCGAGAGAGAGATACACACAGAGGGAGAGAGAAAGATGGAGGGAGAGAGAGAGAGGGAGCGACACGAAGAGGGAGGACTTAATGCCTTGATGTCAACATTGCACTTAATGATTTGTAGTGTTTTCCTCCGGTTATTCTCGGAGCATGTAGAAAACACCCCCGGTGAATGGGAATTTACATAGCTAGACCTGACATTGACTCTATCCAAGGAATAGCGCCTCTGCTTCATGCAAACATGGAGCAGGTGTGCACCTGCTGCATTATGCCTTTCATATCTACCTGAAAACATCAACCCAAGATAAATGCCAGGAATAGATTTGGGCTGCACGTGGCACAGACTCCAAGCTGTGTCTCTTTGCCATGAGGCAGCTGTCTTTAAGTGTCTAGGATGACACAGCGAACCTCCCGTTTATTGACAGCCAGCAGGAAAGGCGTCCCAATGCTAACAACATGCACTACTTACAAGTTCCACGTCTGCTGTTGCCACTGTCTGCCACCCCCCACCCCCCCCCCCACACACACACACACACACACACACACACACACCCCTCCAAAAAATAGAGAACTTTTTAACTAAAAAAACAAGCCATCGAGGGCTGCATTAATATGTATTCATGCAGAGCATGCAATGTGGAATAGAAATAGAGATGAGTGCTGCATTTATTTGTCATTTACCTCCTGGTATGCTAATAACGTTAGCTCTCCACGCACACAGAACAATTCCACATGAGCTGTGGCGCGCCGAGGCGTGTTCGCAAACCGGCATAATGCGAGCCAGGACAACTGCCGTTTGTATGCTGTTCTTTTTCTCCAGAGCATTCTGTGTAGTGACAATAGTGGGCCAGGTTTTCCCTATAGTGAAGACAAAATCACATTATTCCATCAGCACGCGGTTATTGCATCATATGTTCCTTACTTACATCAATTATCTGTAAATCCAATGGCAGGGCATTAGCAAACCCACGCAAACATACAGTAAAGGCCATCCATTTTTGATGACAGTACTTAACCAGCTGGAAGGCATAGTGTACACTTTGACCATGAGTAGCCTTTGCACACTTAAAGTCAATGCAGGATTGTGTCATTATTACATTGTCTTTTTGGGCTCTGTTTGGCTCTAGAAAATGCAGAAATATCACTGTCGTAGATCCTCTATGCCAATATTGCTTTGGGAACTGCATGAATTACTTTTGGATTAATCAGTTCTCTTTAGATTAATTATTTGTTGTTTGTTAAATCGTAAACTGTATTGTAACTCTTTGAATTAAACTACTATAGAGGATATTTTGATCAGATTTTTCCATTTGACATCCTCTGCTTCTGCAGTGAGTCAAGAATGACTAAAAATGATGTATGTAATTAGAGAATGTTAAAATACTGTAATTTGTGGAAGCATAGTTTCCAAACCGAAAGAAAAAACTAAACAGAATTCGTTGTTAGAGGTCACTAATGTGGTTTCTCTATGACTCACGTAGCATCTACCTACCTATACCAAGAACCTCCACTACAAGACTTTACAGTACAGTTCCAAGTATCATGCCAATCACAGGATGTGTATACAACCGCCTGAATGTAAACTATGCAGTGCAGGTTAACACCAGCCTCCCCCCCCCTCTCTCTCTCTCTCCTCTCAAACACACACACACACACGTGTTGTATAGTTCACTAATAACATGTTTACAAGAGAAAAACTGAGTCAGGATCAGATGGGATAATGCCATGAATGTGGTTGTGGTTGTACGGACACAATTTAGCTTTTAAGAGGTAGGAAAATACGCGTGTGTGTGTGTGCCTGTGTACATATACACTCTATATGAACAGAAAGCATGTTTCTATATCCGATATCAGAACATTACAGTTGCCCTTAACATCTAAATAAAAGATTTCATGGATTCTGAGATATTTCTGGCACCCAGTACAGTAGCTTTCATATATATATATATATATATATATATATATATATATATATATACTGTATCTATTGCATCTTTGCTATTTCTGGTCCCCCAAGAGTCCCCCTAGTAACAACACATTTAGCATTTCATCAGGAGAAAATTAAACATTTGGCAGAAATGTCATGGACCACTAAGGGAGGCGTTGGTTCCGACGGCCCTTCCGCGGATGAACCCACAATCTCCCCACCACGTGTGAGCAACATTGTTTATGTTTCACTTATCTCTGGCAGATGTTAGCTGAGTGAAATTGAATTCCGGGCAACGAATGTGGATAGATCACTGTGTGCATCCTTTTTATTTTTTTTTATGTCTGGGGACAGGATTTCTCCCAGCCGGCCTTGATCCCCTGATTGTTTGCCCTGCAATGTTGTCGGTGGATAATGACAAAGGTTAAGGGTGAACGAGACTTTCCTGAGTCACAGTAGGGGCCAAGGAGCCTCTTTAGCCTCGCAGGCGTTTATCAGCTAGCAACATCTTGAGCTGAAAGGGAACAAAATGATGATGCAAAGAAAACACGTCATGTTCACTGTGTGTCTCAGGCAGTAGCCTCAGCCTCTTGTGTCTCTCAGAAGTAGCCTCAGCCTCTTGCATGTTTCAGGCAGTAGCCTCAGCCTCTTGC